>CM028335.1:42448525-42748525 GCA_016647705.1 Eucommia ulmoides
GGATTTATAATGAAAAGAAAGAAAGGAAGAACACAAAAATACAGAATGTTTGATAGAAACCTTGACCCAACGTTTATGAATGAAACGCGAACCAAAGGTATAAAATAACAAACCTCGACCCAAAGATTATAATGGAATCACGAACCGAAGTTATAGAGTTTGAACGCCACAAGAAATTCTTGATAAGTTCAAAGAAAAGTTCTATGAAGAACTCAAGAGAAAACTCTCTCAATCTGATATATTATTCAAGTAATGTGTTTTTCCCATGGAATACAACTCTCTTAAATAGGCAACCAACACAAAGGAGAGCCTAGGCTAGTGGGTGGTCAAGCACACCCTACCTTAGATAGGGGGCGGTCTTTCACACCTAGGGTTGTCCTTTTCACACAAGAAGTCTTCAACTTTGGCACACCCTACTATAGATAGTGGGTGACCTTTCACACCTAGGGGGAGGCTACAAGAACAAAAGTCCTAGATGCCTTTCAAACTTATTACAATATCAATACTAGAAAATAAAAATACTAATTGGCATTGATGTCTTACAAAATGATATAAACTAAAATAAATAAGTAGAATTTCGTGGGTCTCATGTTTTGGCCCATTTAAGTTCATGACTAAGCCCATTTGCTTGCCTTTATGAGATGGATTAGGCCTTGATTGCCATTTGGGCCTAACTTGGGCATTACGACTTTAGATTCAGCCCATATATCTTGAATTAGCCCATTAAGTGCGTTTTTGATCTTCTTGGATCTTGCCCTCGTAATAGGCCCAATTGGAACATGCAGCGGATCCTTTGTTGGTGCACGTTGGTTCTCATCACAAAGCCTGCCCAAAGGAGTTTTTCCCGCTCCCAAGAATCGACATCGTAATTGATGCCACCGCCGGATATGAGCAACTGAGCTTCTTTGATGCCTACGCTGGCTATAACCAAATCTCGTTGTACCCACCTGGTAAGAGCACAACCTCATTTATCATGGACAAAGGTACCTAATGCTACAAGGTTATACCGTTCGACCCCCGCAATACCGGGGCAACCTCTCAGAGGCTTGTCAACAAAATGTTTAAAGAAGAAATCGGGAAGACAAAGGTATATATCAACGATATGCTGGTCAAGAGAAACCGAGCTCAAGATTACCTTGGGTACCTCCAATACTATTTTGACAAGCTCCAGGCTCACCGTATATAGCTTAACCCGAGTAAATGCATTTTTAGGGTGTCTGCTGGCAAGTTCCTCGGCTTTATGGTTTCTCAGCGCGACCTTGATGCCAACCTGGACCAGATCAGCGTTGTACTCGAGATGGATTCACCCCAGAACAAGAAGGACGTCCAAATGCTTACAAGTCAATTGGCAACTCTAAACCGATTTATCTCTTGATCCTCCAAGAAGTGTCTTCCATTTTTCAAAATCCTTCGAGGGAACAAGGCATTCGAATGGACCGAGGAGTGTGATGAGGTGTTCCGGGATCTAAAGAGATATATTTCCTCAGATCCCCTGCTCAGCACATCGAGGAGAAAAGATAATCTTTTCCTCTATATTACGGCATCCACCCCTACGGTAAGCACCACCCTAGTTAGGAAAGAGGACGACATCCGGAGCCCAGTCTATTACTCTAGCAGAGTCCTCACTGACACCGAGACAAGGTATTCAAGGTTTAAGAAACTGGCCTACGCCCTATTGAAAGTAGTATTTCTAGGCTCATACTATTGTCGTGCTGACCGATCAGCCCCTGAGGTAAATTCTCCACTCTCCTAAAATTTCTAGAAGTTTGATGAAATACAGGCTTGAATTGGGCCAATTCCACATTGAGTATTGGTCCATAATAGTTATCAAGGGGCAGGTTTTTGTCGACTTCATCGCCGAGTTGACCTTCACAGAGGAGGAGCTAAGCACCAACCTGGAAGCAGCTGAGAAAACCCTTCTATTTGGCAAAGAGGTCAGTAAATCCCTGGATATGGAATTCGACCGGGGCCCCAATTCACGGTAGCTCTTCACTAATGGATCCTCCAACTAGAACGGATGTGGGGCCAAAATGGTCCTCGTGGCTCTAGACAAGGAAGAGGTGGAATATACTATTCGATTAGGATTTTGAGCTACAAACAATGACGTAGAATATGAGACCCTTCTTACTGGGCTGAGGTTAGCTCTAGAATTCAATGTGAAGGCTTTCCACGTCTCCTGCGACTACCAGCTCATGGTTAACCAAATAAATGGTGACTACCTAGCTAAACAAACGAGCATGGTTGCTTACTTAGAATGGGTGAAGGTTCTGATGAGAGATTTCAAAAAGGTGCAAGTTAAACAAATTCCCCAAGAAGAGAATAGGCATGCCAACATGTTGGCTAACCTAACCTCAACGGTGGAATACACGCTCAAACGGACTGTGCCTGTGGAATACCTTACTGAGTTGAGTACAACTGCTTCAGATGAGGTCACGACTATTGTGCTCTCTGCTCCGACCCAACCTGGATGGATCTAATCAACAGCTACCTTACCTACAGGACATTACATGAGGAGCGTGCTAAATTAAGGAGAATATAGTACCAGGCTATGAGGTACGTCCTCCTTGACGGAGTTTTATATCACAAATCTTTCTCGGGTCCCTACTCTAGATGCCTCCGACTTGAGGAGGCCAACTGCGTCATGTGAGAAGTCCATGAAGAGATCTGCAGCAACCACTCGGGGGGGGCAAGTCATTAGCTTAAAAGCTGATTCGGCACAAGTTCTAATGACTGAGAATATTAGAAGATGCGGGAGAGTTCATCAAGAAATGTAACAAGTGTCAGATGTTTGTTGCCCACCCTCATGCACCGCCAACCGAGCTGGTGCCCATGACCAGCCCATGGTCCTTTGCATAGTGGGGCATCAACCTCTTCTTCTCGTTCCCTCATGGCACCGGCTAGAGGAATTTCTTGGTCGTTGCCATCGACTACTTCACAAAGTAGGTAGAAGCCGAGCCCCTAGCCAAGATCACCAAGGAGAAAATCCGAGACTTTATGTGGAAGAGCATAATCTGTCGGTTTGGTATCCCCAAAGCAATCATCTTAAAGAATGGGAAGCAGTTCGATAACGACCTGTTCGTTGACCTCTGCTCAGGATCAGGGATCAACACGCACTTTTCCTCCCCAGGTCACCCCCAAGCCAACAGTGAAGTCGAGGTCGCCAATAGAACCATTTTGTAAAGTTTGAAGATAAGGCTAGACAAGTCGAAAGGGATGTAGCTGGAAGACTTATACCCCGTTCTTTAGGCCTGCCATACAACGGCCAAGACCAAGACAGGTGAGATGCCCTTTGTGATGACTTTCGGGTTTGAGGTCGTCATCCCAGTAGAGATTGGTTTGCCCTTACCACGGACCATAACCTCCTTGAACCATGCTGAAAATGAAGTAGGTCTGGCATTAAGTCTCGGTCTACTGGAAGAAAAAAAGAAAAAAGCCCGAGTTCATCAAGCTGCCTACCAACAAAGAGAAGTTCGGTATTACAATATGAGGTTCCGACCTCGATTTTTCGACGTCAAAAACCTCGTTCTCAGAATTTTCACTCTGACCACCAAGGACCAAAATGCCATCATGTTCGCTCCCACCTGGGAAGGACCTTACTGAGTCACCCGAGTAGCTTGGCTAGGTACGTACAACCTAAAAACTGAAGAGGGGGGGTACCTCTAAGACACTCCTGGAATGTCGAGCACCTGAAACGCTATTACCCAAGTGATGAATTATCCTTGTGAGCTTGTAGAAATCTCAATTTCTAAGTATGTAACGAAATTTTCGTTCAATGAAAAAGGTGTTCGGTTCAAAGTGTTCTCTAATCTTTGAAATCTACACAAGTACAAAGGTGGAGACTAGCAGCCCCCTGTCTTACCATAGACATGCACGGACATTCCTCCAGCAGATCTCCAAGAAAAAATAGTATCCTAGCACACAACATCGAGGATGATAACCCGACCCGCTACGCAGGTCGGTAGTATTAGCCCGAGGATTGACAGCTGTCATCTATTGACGGCGTTATAACGATCAGGTCCAAGGACCTGCAGTTGAGCATCCACCCCCTCACTACCGAGCTAAGCTTAGGAGACCTAAAGGGATAATACTCCTGTAAGGTTAAACTTGAGATAACCCGAAAAGGCTCAATTCTGAGCCTAACTACGAAGAACTAACCTATGATCGACCACGTGAATCCACCAAGATATTGAAGTCCGTGGACTGAGAGGGCCCTACTTAGGTCGAACACCTTTACCAATAAACCGACCATACGATCACAGATAAACTGAGCTCCCATAGTCGGCTGGGGGGTAGAACGATCGAGAAAGGGTAAAAGGCTGAAAGACAAACCTGACCTCTCTGCACTTGAGTGAGACATGTCATGTCGGTGTGGCATTCGATTAAAGATTAAATTCTTCTCGGTGTAGCATACGATTAAAGATTAAATTCTTCTCAGTGTTTCACTTGATTGAGGTGTAACCTCTCGATGCTGCGATGATGATTTGTATGGTCCCAAATCCAAAAAAGCAAGTAAAATCAACTCGACATTGGAATTAAGGTCGGTGTCTGCCCAGTCCTCAAAAATTTCTTTTACACTTAGGTTTCTAAATGAAAAAATTCGCTGCCAAGTGCTTAGAAGTGACCGAGCTAATTTCAATGTCCAATTGGCTGGTCTATCGACCTGGTTCCAGGCGATGATGTCGGTATCATAAAATCGCTCAGTTATAAGGAGGCCCAAGTCCATTGCAAATGAATCTAAGTGGTTAGAAGCCCCTGAGTTGTTTGTGGGTAATGAGCTCGGAGAATTTGAAGCCGGTATATTTGTTCTATCATGGCCACCGAGCTGATTAACTACCTAGTTATCTAAGTGCCTTGTTTGTAAAGATGTTCGGGTTGATTAATGGTTTTAAGGATCGATTGATTAAGGTCGGTTACTTTTATCAGCTTTTAAATAATGATTAATTGTGCAAGAGTTCAAGATAAACCAACTAGATAACAGTAACCGAGCAGACAAGAGAATCAAGGAAATTTCCATTCATTCATTTTAAAGTTTTTACAAAAAGTAGGGCTGAAGCCCATAATTATAAAGCCCGTGCTGGGCTGAAATGAAAACGAAGAGAAAAAGAAAAGAAAAATAAAATACCATTTCGAATTTTTGTCTAGGCTGAAGATGTGGTGATTAGGGATCCGTGCCCACCTGGTCTCCGGCATTAGTATTAGGCCCGGTATTACCGCCTTGGCCTCCTCCAACCAACATCTTAGAGAACTCCATTCTGATGGTTGTGTAGTTGAATTTGGGGTGCTAACGCCGGAGGGAATTGATAGCAGCATCGAAGCCCATTTTCATACCCAGAGGGATGTGGCGGCAATCCTACTTTGGTCCTCAAGGGGTTGATCTTGTGGATGAAGCTTGAGAGGATGTCATGCTAGTGAAGAATACGATGATCGAGCTGGAGGCTAATATCAGCCCCAAATATCTTAGCCTGCCTTGGCTGACCCTCTTTCTTGCATTTTTTTGGGGCTCAGTCACCACCTCGATTGTGCTCGTATTTCTTTTTCCCTTGTCACTCTTCTCGCAGGTGTTAAGGCCCTACCCATCGATGCTAACCTCGTAGAGGTCCCATGGTGGGTTGATCAGGCTGATGTGTGTTCTATCCCCTAGTTTCCCCTATCGGGCTGCAATACCTTGTGCGAACCGGCTTGTTGAGAGCCCTGTCCAGCTGCCTCTTGCTCGACTTGCTCCATGGCCAGCCTCTGCATTGCCTCGATGTCCATAACTGCATGGGATGCAATATGGGTCATGAAAAAATTTACAAAAGTTCCTAAGTACAAAAACATAACCGAGCCGACGTAAAGGGACTTACTATTCTTCAAATTCTTCTTTAAAACCGACACGGGGAGAGATGGGTCATTCCAAAAGTAGATGTCATACAGACACGACATGATCAATGACTTGATGTGGTTGTAAGGTGTCTTCACTACCCGGTCTCTCTAAACGGCGATTTCCAGGCTGGGCTTGTTCTTCTTCTGGGCTAAGAAAGCAAAAAAGAACTAAGTCAGTATGATATACTGAGAAGGAAAAATAAACTCGCACCGGGCTGATACTTACCCACAGTCCCCTAATACATCTGGATCAGGTGATCCATATCCACAGCTAAGCTAAACTCCAATCATTTCCCTCTGAGGAAGAAGAAGTTGGGCTTCTAGTCCTTGATGGAGTCGTCATAGCCATAGAAGAACTTCTATTGGGCTGTGATATAGAATCAAACCTTCCCACCATGCATATATTTCACAAGGAAAATATCCCAAAATTGCTCCTAGAATGACGTAATGCCCTTGGCTATGAAGATGATATGGGCTGCCACTACCATCCTCATGCTGTTAGAAGCGACCTATGACAGACACAACCCAAGGTCCCAAAAAATGGCCTGTACCCAGGGATGAATGGGGAATTGCAGGTTAGCTAATAGTTGTTCCTCGTACACCATGATGAACCTATTTGGAGGAGCACAAGCACGATCATTCTCCCCAGGAACCTTCAAGTCCACCGAGCTAGGGAAGGCGTACTTTGAGAAAAACGTGTTCACATTCTTCTCTATCAGCTTGGATTTGATTTACTAAACTAGAGCGTCAAGACGAACCTCGCAGATAAGCCGGTAAGAGGCTGGGGCAACTGTCAAGGCTTTGGCCGACGAGGATGAAGGGGTCGCAACTTCTGGGATAGATGGGCCAGTAGTATCAGGCACGTTGGTAGGACCAGTGCCGAGCTCAATACCGGGCGATTTTTGAGGACCCTACTCCCGAGGACCCAGAGTTGAGAGATCAACACTACCATATTCTATTTCTCATCTTCAACGGCAGTACTTTTATGGCTTTGTGGAGCACTACCATTTTTCTCATTTCATTGAGACTGAGTGATCTAGATAGATTTGCTGAGTACGACTGGAGTTTTACCTTTGCGGCCTTTCTAGCAGCCATGCGTACACGTGTGTCGACTCAAGTCGGCAGCATGAACGAATTTTGGCAGTTGTTACCAGTGAGTTCAATCTTTCCTATATCCTTAATTTTCCTCTTCTTTATCTTTTTTTCTATTTTTCTTAATTGCTTTCGTGTCTTCCCTTTTGTAGTTTTGGGCATATGAGTATTTTTTTTCTTGTTGTCCATTTTCTACGTCAGATGATAGATTCAACTTTGGAGGAGGGCTTGTCTTTTAGAGATCATACGGTGGTTTATACCCAACTACAGTTCCTAACTCGTTCCGATATTATCTGACAGCCATATCACCGAGATCCTCTCTGGGTAGACATGCTTCCTAAGAGGACATTATCTATTCAACGCAGCTACTTTCGAGGGCCATCTTCATTGGAGATCTACTTGGGCGAGAGAGCCACGTCCCAAATTTTTGGAGAGTTGTGTGAACTCCTCAGCTTTTTGCCATGTTGTTTGGACCCTTTACGGACTTTGCTAATATCGGTCGATTTGATCTAGAGGCCCCAATAGATATCCTGGTCACTCCACCAATTCTTGAGAAAGATTATCTTCGGTGGTTCTTGAGGGTATCCACTAGATTGTAAACAAACATAGCTCATCTTGTGGGCGGCACTCTTTTAAACAATTAAGCGTTAGCTTTCTGGATGAGTCACAACAATGAGGTAGTGGTCCCTACTGCTGAGTTGGATGCCATCAAAGTGGAGATGGATGCTCTAAGAGAGAAGTGCGAGTAGCGGTGTCGAGTTGGTCATTCAGATGTATCCTAAGCTGAGTTGGAGAGAGAGCGAGACGACTTGCATAGAGAGGTCAATCAACTTTAAGCTTTATTATCGTCCCATCAGATTCTGGTTCCTTCTCTCGAGGCACTGATAGGGGTAATTTATCCATTTATTTCCAAATTAAATTTGATAGTTTTTGATTATTTTTATTGTGTTTTAATTTGTTTTAATTAGTTTTTGTATAAATCAAGTGTTTGGGACGAAAAGAGTTAAAACGGTTGAAAATCAAGCTAATCGATGGAAAAGCAGTGGAAAAACGATGAAAAAAAATAAGGATTCAAATCAGCACATCCACTGTTGCAGCGGTGAAACTACTGGGAGTGCATAAAGTTCACTGCCGTAGCGATCAGGCCATCGCTGTAGTGGTAAAACAACAGAGTACCCACTGATGAACCACCACTGCAGCGGTGAACCCTGCACCTGTAAAGTGTATTTTTTTAGATATTTTGAGATATTTTTTGTGCCCATATCCTCTCCTCCTCTGATTTGTTCGGCCATTAGACCTCATTAGAGGATAGATAAGATAATTGAGAGGTTTTGGGGGAGATCTCAACCAAACCAAAGGAGAAGAACACTAAGCGAAAAAAGATAAACACTCTCGGAGTGGTTCTAGCGTCGGATCTTCGGATAATGGCTAAGTTCCTTCATTTCTTTCTTTATTTCTTGACTTTGGTAGTTTGCTTAAGCATTTTTAGGTTGTTTGTAATTGTATATATGGTTATGGCCATTGGCTAAACATGGATTATCTATAGGATTAATATAGTTTATGAAAATGTCGTTTGATTGAATTGTGTTTCTTTAATGGTTGTTCTTCGCTATTCAATCATGTTTATCGTTCTTGTATTTTAATTATATGCTTGTTTAGATAGATAGAGAAATCGGGATTTGACACTCGGGAGAGGTAACCCCGGATTCGAACTAGGGTTTAAACACAACACGACGATTTAATAACCTGGGAGGGAGTTAGAAAGTGTGCAATCCATGACGTTGGGGTGAGACTCATGTAATTATGTGTTCTGAAAAATGCTAGAAGGGGACTTCAGTGTTAATGTGAAATCACATATTCATTTACTTTACACTCGGGAGATGGAGTGAATGAGTTTACAATATTGAGATTGTCGAAAAGGTCAAATACCATTATTGTTAACTAAACAAAACCAAACATGTTTAAGTAAATGAAGTTAATCCCTAGATAATTCATTCTCATATACATCTCAATATAGTAAAAATAGTGTAATTAGATTATTTAGTATTTTAGTTTAGTATTTATATTTATAAACAAAACATATTTTTATCGCCTAAATAAAGTTAGGTAATGATAATCGCAGTACTCAATGATCGTCTAATCCAATCCTTATGGATACGACTACTCTAACTCTTCCAATCTATACTAAAACTTGACTCGTACACTTGCAGTGAAACTAGCGATGTATTTACGTGCTACCAGGCTCATACAATTACTTCCGGTACAGTACAACGTATGGCTGATCTGGAGGCCTCGATTCATTTTGTGACGCCGACCCCATTAATGATGACGTTATTTACCAACAAATCAAGTACTTTTGAGTTCAAATATTTGTGAGTTTTGAAGTATTTTTGTTAGTTTAATATATTTTTGTGTTGTTTTGTAAGGAATCATAAATAATTGGGAAAAAAATGAGAAAATATGGCAAAATGGGAGTTTTTTTGAATGGTTGCAAATTTAGGCCTTTGGAAGGAACTAGGAATCAACAGGCGCACCTAAAGTTTTCTTTAGCGCACTCCCGAAGTAGAGACACTACTAGATTTAGGCTCCAACGCCCAACAACAGCTCCAACCCGCCTCCCTAAGCTTCTAGCACCCTGAAGGGCACGCTTTAGTGCACCTAAAGCCCACTATAGTGCACCCCTTCGTGCTGATGGCCAAAAAGAACTCATTTTGGAACCCTACTTATACCATCTTATGTCTCAAAACCCTAGTGTAGAGATTTGGAAAAGAAAACACCATTGGAGGCACAAAAATTCCTAGAGAGAAAGAGATTGGAGTTGGATATTCTTGAAGATTACTTGGGGGGGATTCTTGAATATTTGAAGACTTGAAGCTTATCTCCACAAAGAATTTTCTCTTCCATTCTCTTACTCTAATCTTTCTTGAGTTTTGTATTTGTGGATATTTTGTTGAACATGTTTGCATTTATGAATTTCTTGAAAGGATTAGCCATGGATTCTGCTATGTTGAGTTAGAATTTATTTCTAGAGCTTGATGTAGTCTTGTTTGAACTATGTTTTAAATATTTTGTTAATTGTTAGTTGAATTCCATTTTAATTCATTTATGCCTCTCTATGTTTAATACATTTGATTCATGTGGCCAATGAGTCAGATGATTTTTGGTTGTGAATTTTTGGCTTGAGAGAGATTGAGTTTGTGACAAGAATTGAGAGTGCATAGTTTAGGTTGTTGTGAGACTGAGAAGAGATCAATACCTAAATGATCAAGTTGGGAATTTAGGATCTTGTGAGACCGGGAGGTGATCAAGTTCTATTTATCTACTAGGATTTCGATTGTTGTGAAGCCGAGAAGCGAATGACTTTTGACTTCCGTTGAGGGCTCAGATTAATGAATGTATGAGTAAACGGGTTAGATAGAGATATCAATTCGGATATTTGCGCAAATTATCCTATGAGGCACTCGAGCGAGGTTACAAGATTAATTAGGACCCTTAATTAGTGAATTGTGTGGAGTTGGCTGGCAAGTGCTTAGTAAAATGACATGAGAATAACGAGATGAAATAAAGTTCCTAGACCAATTGTGCATAGGAAGTCCATATTTTATTTTGTTTTTGAATTTATATTTGTTTTAGTTTATTTTTATATACATTTAATTTAGTTGCCTAGATAAAGTTGGGTTACGATAATCGCAATACTTAGTTCAATTCTAACAAAAAATTCATGTGGATACGACACTCACACTCACCACTACACTAAAACTTGAAAGTCGTGCACTTGCGGAGCAACAAGTTTTTGGCGTCGTTACCGGGAAGACACTTGTTGGTTGATTTTCATTGGGTTTTGGGCATTGCTTGGATATTGGTTGCTATGACTTACTTCCTATGTTTTGTGTTCTTTTGGCCATGTTTTTAGTTTCTTTTCTTTAGGTTTATTTAAATAAAATGTAAATTTTGTTGAGAAGAAATGACTTGATATCGATGATGAGTATAGACACTTGATGATCTCATAGGTCTTTTGAAATGCATTTGATTGAGATTTATATGTGCTTGACTCGTGTTGATTGAAGCTCACTCTTGAATCTTTACTTTTGAGCAACAAAAATTATGATCGCTTTGTCTTTTGAGAATTTTGAGAACATTTATGTAATTTAGATAGGCTCTGACATCTCATGAACACTAGAACCCATTTGAGTGAAACTTGAGGCAAAATACTAGGTTATGTGTTGTTGGAGAGATGATTTAGGCATTTATTTGGATTGTTTGGGCCTTTGTAGCTAACCCATAAAAAAATCATCACTTGTTACCCCCGTTGAGCTTTATTGCCTAGTTCTTTCATTAACCACATATATACATCCAATTGACTAAATGCCTTCCTACTTTCTAAACTCATCACTAATTAGCATGTTTGCATGGTCCATATAATGTAAGGACAAGCATGAGTTGTGTTTGGAAAGTCATTGGTGAAATGGGTTGTGTGTTTCATTCCGTTTTTGAGTTGTTTATGTATAATAAAAAAACAAAAGAGAGAGAAAAACGACAATTGGGTGAGTTGGTCACCACATTCTATTTCTTTGCAACATTGAGGACAATGTTGATTTTGAATTTGGGGGTGTGGTTTATATTTCTTACCTATTTGTTATTTAGTTGATTTTTTTTTTTTTGTGTGTGTGTATTTTGGCCTGTTTTGTGAATAATACCTGGTGGGATTGATTTAAAGAAGTTGTATGATGAAAATAGAGAGTTGGTGAATTTTTTTTCTTGGAAATGATGTAAGATCCATGAGTTGTGATATATGCCCAGGGTGATTTAAGCCTAAAAATGCCAATCTCATCCACCTTTTACCCTAGCCATACATTACAACCCCCCAAAGTCCTTTTGATCTCCAATGACATATAAGCCTACACATAATTAGCGGAGAGTGACACGAAAAATAGGCTTATGGTTGTTCTTAACTTCACCATCTAGAGATTATTTATTGTCTCCTTAGCACATAAATATATTCGAGGCTCGTTTGGTTGGGTGAGAGTGATTGTGCGCACACTAACACATCAAGAGTCTTGAGTGGGTTGAATTTGATGTTTGATGTTGAAATTCTAGATAATCTTAATATTTGCATTACTCTTGAGCTTAGAGCATTTGTTGGCTTAAGGGATAATTACAGGAGTTATTGAATCGATATGAAACTCATATTTTCTCATTCATTGCTTAGTACTCGATTTGTGTTTTTCTTTTCTTTTCTTTTCTTTTGCTTGAAGATAAGCAAATGTTTGAGTTTTGGGGTATTTGATGAGGAAGTTATTTACCAACAAATCAAATAGTTTTGACTTCAAATATTTTTGAGTTTTCAAGCATTTTTGTTAGGTTAATGTATTTTTGTATTGTTTTATAGGAATCATAAATAATTAGGAAAAAAAACAAATATGGCAAAATGAGAGTTTTTTTTGGAATGGTTAAAAATCAAGGCCTTTGGAAGGGATCAGGAATCAACAGGCGTGCTCTAGCGCCCCTAAAGGCCATTCCAGCGTACTCCCGAACCAGAGACACTGCTAGATTTAGGCTCAAGCGACCCAACAACTGCTCCAATCCACCTAGAGGTGCGTTCTAGCGCCCCTCCTTGAGCTTCTAGCACCCTAAAGGGCATGCTCCAGCCCGCCTTAAGCCTACTACATTGTGCCCCTTTATGCTGATGGCCGAAAAGAACTCATTTTGAATCCCTATTTATACCATCTTATACCTCAAACTCTAGCGTAGAGATTTGGGAAATAAAACACCATTGGAGACAAAAAAAAAAAAAAATCTAGAGAGAGAGCTTAGAGTTGGATATTCTTGAAGATTGCTTGGGGAAGATTCTTGAAGATTTGAAGATTTGAAGACTTGAAACTCATCTCCACAAAGAGTTTTCTCTTCCTTTATTTTACCCTAATCTTTATTGAATTTTTTATTTGTGGATATCGTGTTGAACATGTTTCCATTTATGGATTTTAGGAAAGGATTAGCCATGGATTCCGCAAAATTGAGTTAGAATTTATTCTAGAGCTTGATGTAGTCTTGTTTGAACTATGTTTTAAATATTTTGTTAATTGTTTGTTGAATTCTATTTTAATTCATTTATGTCTCTCTATGTTTAATACTTTTGATTCATTTGGTCAATGAGTTAGATGATTTTAGGTTGTGAATTTTATACTCGAGAGAGATTGAGTTTGTGATCGGAATTGAGAGTGCAGAGTTCAGGTTGTTTTGAGACCAACTTCCACTGAGGGCCAAGCTTAATGAATGTGCGAGTAAACGGGTTAGATGGAGATATCAATTTGGATATTCTCATAGATTATCTTGTGAGGCACTCGATAGAGGTTACAAGATTAATTAGTTCCCTTGATTAGTGAATAGAGTGGAATTGGCTAGCAAGTTCTTAATAGGATGACATGTGAATAACAAGATGAAATCAAGTTCCTCGACCAATTGTGCATAGAAAGTCCATATTTTATTTTGCTTTTGAATTTATATTTGTTTTAGTTTATTTTTATGTACATTTAATTTGGTTGCTTAGATAAAGTTGAGTTATGATAATTGCGGTACTTAGCTCAATTCTAACAAACAATCTCTATAGATACAACACTTACTACTACATTAAAACTTGACAGCCATGCACTTGTGGTGCAACAAGTTTTAGGTGCCGTAGTTGGGGAGACACTTATTGGTTGATTTTTATTGGGTTTTGAGCATTGCTTGGATATTGGTTGCTTCGACTTACTTCCTATGATTTGTATTCTTTTGACCATGTTTTTAGTTTCTTTTCTGTAGGTTAGTTAAAATAAATTTTGAGTTTTGTTGAGAAGAAATGACTTGATATCGATGATGAGTATAGACATTTGATGATCTTTTAGGTCTTTTGAAATGCATTTCATTGAGATTTATGTGTGCTTGACTCGTGTTGATTGAAGTTCACTCTTGACTCTTTACTTTTGAGCGGCAAAAATCATGATCACTTTATCTTTTGAGCATTTTGAGAACATTTATGTAATTTAGGTAGGCTTTGACGTCTCATGAACACTATAACCCATTTGTTGTGTTGTTGGAGAGATGATTTAGGCAATTCTTTGGATCATTTAGTCCTTTTTAGCTAACCCATGAAAAATTCTTCACTTGTTACCCCCGTTTAGCTTTATTGCCTAATTCTTTTATTATCCACATATGTACACCCAACCCACTAAATGTCTTTCCACTTCCTAAACCCATCACTAATTAACATGTTTGCATAGATAATTGAATGTAAGGATTAGCTTGAGTTGTATTTGGAAAGTCATTGGGGGAATAAGTTGTGTGTTTCATTATGTTTTTTAGTTGTTTATGTTTAATAAAAAGAGAAAAATGAGATAATTGGGTGAAGAGTTGGTCACCACATTCTATTTCTTTGCAACATTGAGGACAATGTTGATTCTGAGTTTGGGGGTGGTTTATACTTCTTACCTATTTTTCATTTTAGTTGAAAAACAATTTTGTGCATTTTGGCATGTTTTGTGAATAATACCTGGTGGGATTGATTTAAAGAAGTTGTATAATGAAAAGAGGAAGTTGGTGAATTTTTTTCTTGTAAATGTAAGATCTATGAGTTGTGATACATGCCTATGGTGATTTAAGTCTAAAAATGTCAATCTCATCCACCTTTTACCCTAGTCATACATTACAACCCCCTTAAGTCCTTTTGAGATCTAATGACATAGGAACCTACATATAATTAGAGGAGAGTGACATGAAAAATGGGCTTATGATTGTTCTTAACTTCACTATCTAAAGATCATTCATTGTCTCCTTAGCATATAAATATGTTCGAGGCTTGTTTGGTTGAGTGAAAATGATTGTGCACACAATTACACATCAAGAGTCTTGAGTGTGTTGAATTTGGTGCTTGATATTGAAATTCTAAATAATCTCAATGTTTGTATTACTCTTGAGGTTAGAGCATTTGGTGGCTTAGGAGATAATTACAAGAGTTGTTGAATTGATATGAAAATCACATTTTCTCGTTCATTGCTTAGTACTTGATTTGTGTTTTCTTCTATTTTCTTTACTTTTGCTTGATGGTAGCACGAAATTACGTCGCTATTTTCACCGCAAGTGTACGGGGCAACTTTTAGTATAGATTGGGAAGAGTAGGGGTTGTCGTATCCACAGGGATTGGATTAGATTATCGTTGAGTACCGCGATTGTCATAACCTAACTTTATTTAGGCGATAAAAAATAGGTTTTTATAATAATTATAAACTAAACTAATTATACTAATATACTAGTATAACGTTTATGAGAAAATATTGCCTAGGGATTAACTTCGTTCACTTAAACGTGTTTGTTTCAATCTAGTTTACATTAATGACATTCCAATCTATTCGACAATCTAGGTTTGGAAAACTCACTTACTATCTCTCCTGAGTGTAAAGTGAATGAATATGTAACTTTCTGCTAATGCCCAAGTTCCCCTCAACCGTCTATACGACACTTGGTCACATGAGCCTCGCCCCAACCTCATGGATTGCACACTTTCTAACACCCTCCCGGGTCATTAGCTCGTCGCGTTATGTTTAAACCCTAGTCCGAATTTGGGGTTACCTCTCCTGAGTGTCAAACCCGTATTTTCAATATATCATAACAAGCATATAAACATGGAAGAATAGTAAACACAATCGAATAGACAAGAACAATCATTAACAAAACATCGATTTTATACAAATAACGTTTTCATGAAGTATATCGCTCCCTAAACAATATATGTTTAGCTACACATGGCTATAGCCCTATATACAACTAGAAACAAAATAAACATATATAAAACAACCAACCAAACTAAGAAATAAAATAGAGAAACAAAGGGACTAGCCGTTATCCGAAGAACCGACGCTAAAATTGCTTCGAGAACGTTTCCTCCTCTTGGCCTTGATGATCTTCTCTTGGTTGGATGTGTCTTGGAGATCTCAAGACTCTCAAAAACATTACAAAGTGTTTGGGGGAGAAGAGAGGATATTTATATGATCCAAAATATCAACAAAATATCCTAAAATATCTAAACTATCTGGCGTTTGACCGCTGTAGCGGTGGACCTCTCTGCATTTTGACCATTGCAGTGGTAGTTTCACCGCTGCAACGATCGAAATACAACAACTCTCTACACTTTGACCGCTGCAGCGGTGGAGCTGCAGATACTGGAAGGCCTTTTTGCTTGTTTTTCCATCGTTCTTCCACCGCTGTTCCACCAATTTGCTTGATTTTCAACCGTTTTAGCTTCTTTTTACCCCAAACACCTGATTTATATAAAAACAAATAAAAACTAATTAAAACACTATAAAAATACTAAAAAACTACCAAATTCGATTTGGAAATAAATAGATAAATTTGACCTATCAAATACCCCCAAATTTAGAATTTTGCTAGTCCTCGAGGAAAATACCCACACAATAAATGAAACTACCACAACTAATTACCGAATTTAAATACTCAAAACAAAAAACACAAACAAACTAAAATAATAATAACATGCAAGTTTTGAATTTCATCTAACCGGCCAAACGTTTTTCCCTCATCGGCCCCTAAATATATCGATTTCAAGAGTAAAATACACCATGTGGTGTTCTAGAATTTCAACATTCGATAATAGTAAGTGTCATTCTAGATTCTATCAAAGTGTGTGTGCGAAAACTCAGTTATACAAATATCCACCGATCGGATTGGATTATCCACTAATAAAACTCATGACTAAAACCATTAAGGTATTGGAAATCCATATACCTGACAGGGTTCCATTCTCCACTAATGTAGGCTTGGAAATTCAAAAAGATCAATAGGACTTGGTTCGGTTTTTGGAAATGGCCAAGGGTATATCAAGAATAGAAAATAGGTTAACGTTTTAACTTAACGATACCCTAGGCATATGCTTGGCTCTCTCACACTCCTAACCCCAAAGATAAACTCGAAACAATCCTAAACTAGCTACTTAAAACTTAGTACTCACTTATCAAAACAAAGAAAACTAAAACCGTATATACACATGATTTTTTTTTTCATCAAACACACCCCCAAACTTATTCGATTCATTCATTCAATTTCATGGGTATGGAAATACAATAGAAAAATGACAAGTGAGTACTCGAATACCGAACCGATCAATAGTTCGCCCAAAACCCAACCGCTCACTTCAAGTAGCATAAATAAATGCTAACTTGATTTAACTCAAATTTGTGGCTTAGGTTTAGCGATAGTGGTTTGGAAAGAATTTAATTAGTCAGGGTATTAGTTACGTGTTTAGAATTGAAACGACTTTCCGGCTTCGACAGGGTAACGAGGGATAAACATATTACAAGGTAAGTTTCAAAGGCTCAAGCGATAAAAATGAATGCCTAAATCATATCTTCTGAGCTACCTCGCCTCGGATTTCGCCTCAAATTTCCCCTCAGGTTCTAGAATCCCTATTATCATGAACTTGGCTAACGGATAATCGGTGTCAAATCAATTGAATAGTTATACATTGAGTTTACGTGCTCGTGCAAGTAGGATCCACAATAACTTTTACTAAAACGAGTTGTTAAACACACAGAACACACATGAATGAGCATTACGCTTGACCTCGATAAACAACTAATAACATAAACACATACTAACACTAACCTAAACAAACATGCATACATTAAAAACAATACAGCATAACTAACATCAATAAAACATACTACACATCACCCCTAAACTTAAAATGGGTAGTTTCCACAACGACCCAACATCGAACTCAATAATAGAAATAAAGCATAACGACGAAGGTGGTGTAGAACACGTACCTGGGAGGCAAGACAATCTCGCCTCCGAATGAAGTCGGCAGTGATGGATCTAATTTATTTTAGACTTGGGTTGTCTCCCAAGAAGCGCTTGGTTTAACGTCCTTGGCCTGACATAGAGAAGTGCTCGTCAAAGAGCGGCTGTCACCCATAGTAAGTGTCGTACAACACCACACATGGGTCTTGATTCTTAACGCCCTCAAGCTTGGCGAGATTTGGCTCTGAATGGTATGTGCTTTCAACTAGACTCTTCATCGGCACATATACTTGGTGGGCATAAAAGAACATTACAAATGGTGGCGAAGGAGAAGTGAGCCTCATCGGATCCTAGTAGATGTGATCGTCTTGGATCGGTGGTGGCATCATAATGTAGATCTCCAATGGTTAAGAATCACAATCGTCGATCCATGCTTGGGTCCCATCTCATTCGAATAATCATCATTAAACTCACCCAAGCTCCTTCCGCTCGTATCCGGTTCCACCCGTCGGCTTTCATAAATAAATGTGGCTTGTTCGTCTCTCAGTGCCACCACTTTGGACTCGGCCTCAATGAAGCAAAGAAGATGATCGATTTGAATCTCAAGAGACTTGACAGTCTCATCAATTTCAGTGCAGGGTGTCTCAATAATTTCAAGATAAACCTCATGCTCATTAATTCGGTTATTTGTTTCCCTCTAAAATGCTTGAGTCTCCCTCATAAATTCAACGAACATGGTTTCCAATGCAGGGGAAGATTCCATATGTTGGTCCAGGGTGTTAATCCATGGCTCCGAAATGGTAAAACTATCTCTCAAGCTTTGGTAGCTTGTTGAATAATTCCAACAGTGAAAATTATACTCCGCCATGTCTTCCAACAATCGATAGGCTTTGTCCGCTATTAGTTGGTTGAAAGAGGTGGTACTGTTTCCTCCTTCAACCCAAATTCTTCTTGCGGCTAATAACCCGTCGAGGAAGTTCAGTAGTTGACAGTCCCTCGGGAAACGATGGTTTGGGAATCGGAACATCAACTCCTTGTATCGATCCCAAGCACAATAAAACGGCTCGGAATCTCATTGAAATAAATGCAACAGTACTTATTGATCTAACATCTTCAAGTACCCTGCAGGAAAAACAATCTACAAACAAAAATTATAAACAAAATAAATGCCTAAATTAAAATCAAGTTATTTACTCACAATATCAACAACAATCTAAAACCCAATTCTCGGCAACGATGTCAAAAACTTGGTAGCACAAAATTACGTCGCTACTTTCACCGTAAGTGTACGGGTGAAGTTTTAATATAGATTGGGAAGAGTAGGGGTTGTTGTATCCACATGAATTGGATTAGATTATCGTTGAGTACCGCGATTATCATAACCTAACTTTATTTAGGCGATAAAAAATAGGTTTTTATAATAATTATAAACTAAACTAATTATACTAATATACTAGCATGACGTTTATGGGAAAATATTGCTTAGGATTAACTTTGTTCACTTAAACGTGTTTGTTTCAATCTAGTTTACATTAACGACATTCCGATCTATTCGACAATTTAGGTATCAAAAACTCACTAACTATCTCTCCCGAGTGTAAAGTGAATGAATATGTGACTTCATGTCAACTCCGAAGTCCCCCTCAATCGTCTATACGACACTTGGTCACATGAGTCTCACCCCGACCTCACGGATTGCACATTTTCTAATGCCCTCCCAGGTCATTAGATCATCGCATTGTGTTTAAACCCTAGTCCGAATTCGGGGTTACCTCTCCCGAGTGTCAAACCTTGTATTCTCAATATATCATAACAAGCATATAAACGTGGAAGAACGGTAAACACAATCAAATAGATAAGAACAACCATTAACAAAACATCGATTTTATACAAACAACGTTTTCATGAAGTACATCGTTCCCTAGACAATATATGTTTAGCTACATATGGATATAGCCCTATATACAACTAGAAACAAGCTAAGCATATATAAAACAACCAACCAAACTAAGAAATAAAAGAGAGAAACAAGGAGACTTGCCGTTATCTGAATAACCGACGCTAAAACCGTTCCGAGAACATTTCCTCCTCTTGGCCTTGATGATCTTCTCTTGGTTAGATTGTGTCTTGGAGCTCTCAAGACTCCCAAAAACATTACCAAATGTTTGGTAAAGAAGATAGGATATTTATAGGATCCAAAATATCAACAAAATATCCTAAAATATCTAAACTGTCGGGTGCCTAACTGCTACAGTGATGGGGAAGCCAGTTGGCTTTTTGGCGGGTGACCGCTGCAGCGGTGGAGCTCTCTGCATTTTGATCACTGCAGCGGTGGTTTCACCACTACAGTGGTGGAAATGCAGCAATTCTCTACACTTTGACCACTGCAACGGTAGAGCTGCAGATGCTGGAAGGCCTTTTTGCTTGTTTTTCTACTGTTCTTCTATTGCCGTTCCACCGATTAGCTTGATTTTCAACCGTTTTAGCTTATTTTCGTCCCAAACACCTGATCTATACAAAACAAATAAAAACTAATTAAAATAAATTAAAACACTCTAAAAATATTCAAAAACTACCAAATTCAGTTTGAAAATAAATTAATAAATTTCACTTATCACTTGAGGACAAGTAAATGTTTTAGTTTGAGGGTATTTTATGAAGAGGTTATTTACTAACAAATCAAGTACTTTTGATTTAAAATATTTGTGAGTTTTCAAGCATTTTTGCTAGTTTAATGTATTTTTGTATTGTTTTGAAGGAATCATAAATAATTGAGAAAAAAATGTGAAAGTATGGAAAAATGAGACTTTTTGTTGGAATGGTTGAAAATCAAGGCCTTTGGAAGGGATCAGGAGAGCGTGCCTAAAACCCGCTTCACCTCACTCCCGAACTAGAGACACTGCCAAATTTAGGCTCTTGCGCCCCAACAGGTGCTCTAGCCTGCGTGGAGGCACGCTGGGCCCTCTCCATCCCACCTCCCTGTGCTTCCAGTACCCTGAAGGGCACGCTCCAGCGCCCCTAAAGCCCGCTACAGCGAGCCCCTTCGGGCTAATGGCTGAAAAAAACTCATTTTGGAGCCTTATTCATACCATCTTATGCCTCAAACCCTATTGTAGAGATTTAGGAAAGAAAACACCGTTGGAGGCACAAAAATTTCTAGAGAAAGGGCTTGGAGTTGGATATTTTTGAAGATTGCTTGGGTAAGATTTTTGAAGATTTGAAGACTTAAAGCTCATCTCCATAAAGAGTTTTATCTTCCTTTCTCTTACCCTAATCTTTATTGAATTTTGTATTTGTGGATAATTTCTTGAACATTTTTGCATTCATGGATTTCTTGAAAGGATTAGCTATGGATTCCACTATGTTGAGCTAGAATTTATTTCTTGAGCTTGATGTAGTCTTGTTTAAACTATGTTTTAAATATTTTGTTAATTGTTAGCTGAATTCCATTTTAATTCATTTATGCCTCTCTATATTTGATACTTTTGATTCATATGGTCAATGAGTTAAATGATTTTTGTTGTGAATTTTATACTCGAAAGAGATTGAGATTGTGACTAGGAATAAGAGTCTATAGTTTAGGTTGTTGTGAGATTGAGAGGAGATCAACACCTAGATAATCGAGTTGGAAATTTAGGATCTTGTGAGACCGAGAGGTGAGCAAGTTCTAAATTTATCAACTAGGATTTTAATCATTGTAAGGCCCAGAAGTGAGCGACTTTTGACTTCCATTGAGGGCTAAGCTTAATGAATGTGTGAGTACAAGTTATATAGAGATATCAATTCAAATATTCATGCAGATTATCTTGTGACGCACTTGAGAGAGGTTACAAGATTAATTAGGACCCTTGATTAGTGAATTGTGTGGAATTGGATAGCAAGTTCTTAATAGGATGACATGGGAATAAGGAGATGAAATCAAGTTCCCAGACCATTGTGCATGAGAAGTCCATATTTTATTTTGTTTTTGAATTTATATTTGTTTTACTTTATTTTTAAATACATTTAATTTGGTTGCCTAGATAAAGTTGGATTTTGATAATCGCGATACTTAACTCAATTCTAACAAACAATCCCAGTGGATACGACACTTACACGTACACTAAAATTTGGCAGCCGTGCACTTGCGGTGCAACAAGTTTTTGGTGCCGTTGCCAAGGAGACACTTGTTGGTTGATTTTGATCGGGTTTTGAGCATTGCTTGGATATTGGTTTCTTTGACTTACTTCCTATGATTGTATTCTTTTGGCCATGTTTTTAGTTTCTTTTCTATAGGTTTGTTTGAATAAATTATGAATTTTGTTGAGAATAAATGACTTGATATCGATTATGAGTATAGACACTAGATGATCTCTTAGGTCTTTTGAAATGCATTTCATTGAGATTTCTGTGTGCTTGACACAGTGTTGATTGAAGTTCAATCTTAACTTCTTACTTTTAAGCACCAAAAATCATGATCGCTTCGTCTTTGAGCATTTGGAGATCACTTAAATAATTTAGGTAGGCTTTGACATCTCATAAATACTAGAACCCATTTGAGTGAAATTTGAGGTAAAATGCTAGGTTATGTGTTGTTGGAGAGATGATTTGGGCAATTCTTTGGATCGTTTTGGCCTTTATAACTAACCCATGAAAAATTCATCACTTGTTACCCCCATTGAGCTTTATTGCCTAATTCTTTCGTTACCCATATATATACATCCAACCCACTAAATGCCTTTCCACTTCCTAAACCTAACACTAATTGGCATGTTTTCATGGATCAATGAATGTAAGGATTAGCATGGGTTGGGTTTGGAAAGTTATTGGTGGAATGGGTTGTGTGTTTCATTCTATTTTTGAGTTGTTTATGATTAATAAAACAATAGAGAGAAAAGAGATAATTGGGTGAGGAGTTGGTCACCACATTATATTTCTTTGCAACATTGAGGACAATGTTGATTTTGAGTTTGGGGGTGTAGTTTATATTTCTTACTTATTTGTTATTTTAGTTGGAATTATTTTTTGTGCATTTTAGCATGTTTTGTGAATAATACTTGGTGGGATTGATTTAAAGAAGTTGTATGATGAAAAGAGGGAGTTGGTGAGTTTTTTTCTTGGAAATCATGTAAGATCCATGAGTTATAATACATGCCCAAGGTGATTTAAGCTTGAAAATTCTAATCTCATCTACCTTTTACCCTAGCCGTATATTATGATCCCCAAAGTCCTTTTGATCTCCAATGACATATGAACCTATACATAATTAGCGGAGAGTGGCACGAAAAATGGGTTTATGGTTGTTCTTAACCTTACCATCTAGAGATCATTCATTGTCTCCTTAGCACATAAATATATTAGAGGCACGTTCAGTTGGGTGAGAGTGATTATGCACACAATTACACATCAAGAGTCTTGAGTGGGTTGAATTTGATGCTTGATGTTGAAATTCTAGATAATCTCAAAGTTTGCATTACTCTTGAGCTTAGAGCATTTGGTGGCTTAGGAAATAATTACAGGAGTTGTTGAATCGATATGAAACTCACATTTTCTTGTTTATTGTTTAGTACTTGATTTGTGTTTTCTTTTATTTACCAACAAATCAAGTACTTTTTTGTTAAAATATTTTTGACAGTTTAATATATTTTTGTATTGTTTTGTAGAAATCATAAATAATTGGAAAAAAGGTGAATATATGAAAAAATGGAAGTCTTTTTTGGAATGGTTGAAAATCAAGGCCTTTGGAAGGGATCATGAATCAACATGTGCACTCCAGTACGCCTAAAGCCCGCTCCAGTGCACTCCCGAACTAGATACTACTATATTTAGGTTTTAGCGCCCCAATAGCCGCTCCAGCGCATCTGGGTACACTCTAGCCCGCCTTCTTGAGCTTCCAGCACCCCGAAGGGCATGCTCCAGTGTTCCTAAAGCCTGCTACAGCGCGCCCCTTTGTGCTGATAGCGAAGAACTTATTTTGGAGCCATATTTATACCATATTATGCCTCAAACCCTAGTGTAGAGATTTGGGAAAGAAAACACCATTGGAGGCACAAAAATTCCTAGAGAGGGAGTTTGGAGTTGGATATTCTTGAAAATTGCTTGGGGAAGATTTTTGAAGATTTGAAGACTTGAAGTTCATCTCCACAAAGATTTTTCTCTTCCTTTCTCTTACCCTAATCTTTATTGAATTTTGTATTTGTGGATATTTTGTTGAATATGTTTGCCGTTATGGATTTCTGGAAAGGATTAGCCATGGATTTCGCTATGTTGAGTTAGAATTTTTTTCTAGAGCTTGATGTATTCTCATCTGAACTATATTTTAAATATTTTGTTAATTGTTAGTTGAATTTCATTTTAATTCATTTATGCTGGCTAATGAGTTAGATGATTTTAGGTTGTGAATTTTATGCTTGAGAGAGATTGAGTTTGTGACTGAAATTGAGAGTGCATAGTTTAGGTTGTTGTGAGACCGAAAGTAGATCAATACCTAGATAATTGATTTGGGAATTTAGGATCTTGTAAGATCGAGAGGTGATCAAGTTCAAGATTTATCGACTAGGATTTCAATCGTTATGAGGCTGAGAGGCAAACGACTTTTGACTTCCATTAAGGGCTAAGCTTAATGATTGTGTGAGTAAACGGGGTTCGATAGAGATATCAATTCGGATATTGGCACAGATTATCTTATGAGGCACTCGAGAGAGGTTACAAGATTAATTAGGACCCTTGATTAATGAATTGAGTGGAATTGGCTAGCAAGTGCTTATTAGGATAACATGGGAATAACGAGATGAAATCAAGTTCCTAGAACAATTGTGCATAGGAAGTCCATATTTTATTTTGTTTTTGAATTTATATTTGTTGATCCTAAGATTTTGATGGACAATTAAATGTTGATATTTTTTGTAAAACTAACGGATTTGTTGAGTGTTTCAGTTTTTAAGTTTCATTGAAGATATTATCATGAAGAAGTTGAGATGAATGCTAAATGGCTGCTAAAGAGACTGACAAAGATGATGGATATTACAAGACCGAAGATCGTGAAGAACCTAGGGAAAAACAACTCAGGTTGAATTTTTACTCTTAATGTATCTCGATTAGGATCACACACGACACAAAATGAATTTACAATTATGTGTGTTTTTTAATAGGATCCTAATTGGCTAACATGTTTGCTCCTATGTGAAATTCAAAAAGAAATATTATTTTAAGAAAGATTAGAAATTGAAATTAATTTAAAGAGTTAACCGAGAAAAGAAATCAGTTAAAGGAGCAAAAACGTCAAAGAAAATGAAATTAAAAATGAATTAAGGAAAAAGCACAGCTCGATTGGTTAACCTACATAGGAGGTCTGGTCAACCGATGAGAAGGTAAAAGGATTGAACAGTCTCTAAAACATTCGGTCTATAGATAGGTCGACCTATGGAAATTAGCTAAACTCTCTGAATTGTTTGGTCGATAGGGAGGTTGACCTATGACCAAAAATGAACTCTCTGAATTGTTAGGTAGACAGAAAGGTTGACCTGTCAAACTTTCTGAATTGTCAGGTTGACAGACAAAAGATCGTAGGTCGACCTATGGGCAAAGAGTTTTTGGATTGAGTTACATCTTGAATCAGGAGGTTGACCTACGCCTTTTGGTAGGTCAACCTATGGTTGGGTTTCAGAATTTGTGGAATTTCGGGATTTATTCAAAAACTAGCCGTTATTCTTTACTTGATTGAGAGATCTTAGGGATATGGATATATTAAAGATATAATACTCCTATTTGAATATCCCTATAGATATGGTACATGAAATTAAAGTGTTTCTCAAATTGATCATTTTAATAGTTCCTAACTTATTGATTTGAGTTAAAAAAAAATTGAGGGACTCAATTGAATGCTTTGAAAGCTATATTTAAGTAAATTATACCTAAAATAAAATATAATGATATATAGGGTTTATAGGTACTTTTTAGATACTTATCATTTTAAAACTAGCCGTGGAGGGCTTGTTTCAATTCCTTATATATAGACCTGCGGATTTCACACAATATAATATAACATCAAGAATAATCAGTTCTTGAGCTATTCTGAGAGTTATCATTCTAATATTATAGTGAGAGATTATCATGAGATTTTTCTGTTCTTGAAATTCTTGAGCTAAAACGCTATTTGAGTTAGCATCACCGATCTAAGCTGTCTTGCAATACTGCGTGTAATCTATTTCGGCGTTTCCTGGTGAGATCGTTCCAAGCTTATTCTTTAATTTTGTATTTTATTATTATTACTTGCTTGGTGAATTAATCTTTTTGAGAAATCGTTTTTTAACTTTAAAAGTATAAAAATCTTTTAAAACGATTTTGGTAGTAATCTGATTACGTGCTCAATTTTGTGTTACCCGTATTATTTTTATAATCATATTTTTTGTTTCCTCACTTAATTCTATCACAAGTAATTATCGAGACATTAATTGAATTTAAATTGATTTGAAATGGTAGAAGCTCTGAGTGTGAAGAACTTATCAATTTTATTGTAATTGGTGAAATGTGTGTTAGATTAGATACTATTGGGAGTGTCTAATCAGGGGTAGCTAGTTTTAATATTTTGCGGTAAAGAAATTAAGTTTCTTATCTTTGCCTAGTGTATAAAAAGATTAGGTGTTAATTATTTCTAAATAGAATTAATTTTGAGTGAATTAGTAACGGTTCAATCCTTACCGAGTAAAAGGTTACTTGGAGTGATTGTGAGATTTAATTCTTAGCCTAAGGTATAAAAGAATTAAGTTTGATCTTTAGCCTATGAAAAGATTAGGTTAGTCTTAAGCTTGAAAAAGATAAGGTTATTCTTGAGCCTGGAAAAAAAAAAAGGTTATTCCTGAACCTGGAAAAAGAAAGTTATAAAAGTTGATTATGAGCTTGGGAAGATAATCATTGTGTAAAGATTTGGTTCCTACCTGTTTAAAGAAATCTTAGTGATTAGTGGGTGCGACTCTCCGTGGAGCTCGAGAGACTAGATTAACCAAGAATAACTTGGTGAACGAGTATAAATTTCTAGTGTGTTGCTTTCTTTACATTATTTATATTTTGTTGTTTGGGTGTGCACCTAGTTGATAATATATTTTCGCTGCTATAAAGATAATAATTAATTTAAGGTAAAAATTAATTATTTGATTTTTTGAAATATTATTATTTGGATTAATTTTTTATTACTACCCAATTTACCCTCCTCTTGGGTAGCTCACTGGGACAACAATATTTGTTTTAGTTTATTTTTATATACATTTAATTTGGTAAAGTTCACCCCCTAGATAAAGTTCGGTTATGATAATCGCTGTACTTAGCTCATCTAACAAACAATCCTTGTGTATATGATGCTCGCACTCACCACTACACTAAAAGTTGACAGTTGTGCACTTACGGTGCAACACCCATTAACAAAGGGGTTCAGGAGAGGCTACCTACTTGCCCATGCCATACTATTGATAGGCATATTTTTTTCTTCTTCTTATTATTGTATTGTATCTTTGGACTTATTTTTACGATTGTAGGGATGTTGTTGTATATTTTATCTACTTGTTCAGGATGATGTATTAAATTTTTTATCTATGTATTTTTTTTTTCCTTTTGTTACTATCTTTCGTTATGGGGAGTATTTGTATATCTCAGCTTTATTATCATTGTTAGTGTGGCGAAATTATTGATAGAGTAATTCTTATCCAAAAAATCACTTTTCCACTTATAAATTAACAACATATTTTCTAAACCAACTTATGCTTACGTCTTTTAAGTAAAATAAACTGTCATTTTTAAACCTAATCAATCAAAGAAACTAAAATCATAATAATGACTCTTAATGGCGTGTATCTCTTTTTGTCTAAAAAAATTATTTGTGGGATATCTTTGGTTATATTGGGATTCATTTTGTTTGGTTGTTTTGAACGCTGCCCTTCTTCACGGGAGAATGGAAAGGGAGTGGCCCACCTTTAAGTCAAATGGGGCTGATCACTAAGGCAAGTTGTTTTTTCCCCGAAAATGGAAAATCTAGTAGCATTGCTGCTCAGTCTAGACAGATTAGACAATCCCCGGAATGGAATCAAACTAATTTAAAGAAATTTAAAATTGTACTTGTCATACCTCGTTTTTGTATACCTGTGGATGACAACTTTCTTGAGTGAATTTATCTGGGAGATTCCATCATCTTCAAGTTCCAGAGCGTCATCACTTTGCCTCAAATTTTTGTTTTATCAGCTTAGCCGTTTTTCTCTTTCTGACTTGTTGGTGACTTTGACCAAGATGGAGCTTCTTCAGACTAGTCTCAGATATATCATGGAGCTTCGCCATATCACAGTGAATGGGCCACTTCTCTAGGCTTTAGTGCACCTTTGGTTTCCAATGACCATGTGCTTCTGCATTGAATTAGTCGAACTGACTCCTTGTTTAGAGGAAGTATCCTTCTTACTTCGACTTCCTTTATCAACAAAAATCCTTAATTTTTCGGTGACATCATCGAAGACCCGTTTATCCTAGGTTTTAGGTGTTAAAATAAAACACCTACCTCCTTGCTCAAATGATACTGATGATTCCTTGGAGCTAGAAATACCCCAATGATGGTTTTTAGATGATCAGGGATATCAACATTATAAAGATATGTGGATTAGTTACAGGGATTGGCACAGGCATCAGATGATTGTATTGATGGCCTTGTTATTGCAGGAGACACTATTCCCTAGGAAGATAATCGATCTCTCGAGTTAAACAATTACTCTGGCTGAGAAGATGTTGAGTGATTCATCCTGTTTAATATTGCACCTCGTGCTGGCTGAATTATATTAGTCGTCGATAGCTTGTTGAGCCGGTAGTCACTATTTTTTTGGGAACTGACCAAGTTACCTTTGACAGAATTGTAGCAGCCATGACTCATCTCTCACTTAACCAGGTTACCTTTGACAGTCTGGTGTTTGCAAGAACCGATAGTGGATCGACTATCCTTACTACTTCCGTTGATTATGCAGTGGATTCAATATCCTCCGGATTGGATGTTGTTGATCATAAGATTTTGATGAACAATTAAGTATTGATGTTTTGGTGGACCAAATGTTCTAATTGAGTGTTTCAGTGATTTAAAGTTTCAGTAATGAAAATGCAAATTAAATGGATGCTAAATAGATGTTGAAGATATTGAAGCAGTGTGTTTAAGTTCCAGTGATAAAGATGCAAATGAAATGGATGCTAAACTATGATGTTGAAGATATTGAAGAATTAAGTGCTTGAAGAAATTATAGAAAACAACCCAGGTAAATGTCAACTCTTAATATCACAATTAAGAACACACACACGGCACAAAAAGCATTTATTATGTGTGTTTTGATTAAGTGAAATTATTTGCTCCAATATGTGATTTGAAAATAAATAATTTTAAATGATTAAAATAGAATATAAGAAGATTAGTGGAGCTTATTTAGAAGAGAAAATGGTTAAAGGGGTGAAAACGTAAAAGAGAATAAGTTAAAAACGAGTTCAGAACAGAGATCCAGAAGACGTAAGTCGACTGGTCAGTCGACCGAACCAATCAGCATAAAGTTTCTGTATCTATGAGTCGACAGGTAGGTCGATCGGCCAAGAAGAGATGAACTCTCTGAATCTATAAGTCGATAGGTAGGTCGACCGATAAAGGCAAAATGAACTCTCTGAATCTACAAGTCGACAGACAGGTCGACCGATGCACGCAACAGCGATAGCTTGGCTACCAACTAAATTGGATAGTCGACCGAACGCACTGTTTCAGGAAACTGTTTTATCAGAGATTATATCCAAAAGTAGTTGTTTTTTGTTAGGATTTGAGAGAGATTTTAGGGATATTTTAATATTTAAGATATGCTTCACCTAATATCTAAATCCTAATGATATGGTTCATTAAGTTTTATTATTTCTCAATTTGATACATAAAACTATTCCTATTCTAATTAATTGAGTTTGAGAAATATTTGGGGGACTTAATTGAAAGATTTGAAAGTTGTTATTAAGTGAATTGAACCAAAATGAAATCATAATGATATAAGGGGTCTAAGAAAGCATTTAAATGTCATGACACATGGGAACTAGCCATTAGAAAACTGATTTATTTCCCATATAAATAGACCTGCGTTTTTCATTATGAAATTAAGTGATATCATATCTATCAAGAGAAATCATATCATATTATAAGAGTGAGCTTTTCTAAGAGTTATCTTTCTAAGAGTTTGTGAGCTATTCTAAGAGTGATCTTGAGAATCAATTGCGATTAATCTTTGCTGCTACTGGATTTGAAGTTACATCATTCTAATTATTTTTTTATGTGGATTCCGGATGAGATCTTTCCAATTATATTCTATCATTGCATTACTTGTTTATCTTTTGAAAATTGATCTTAGAAATTGTTTCTGATTTTTGAAGAAAATATTTTTATAAACAAATTCTTGAATCTGATTACGCACTCAAATATTTGCTACCCATATCTTGTTAAAATTAAATTTTCTATCTCACGTTTTTCTATCACTAGTTGGGATATTAATTGAGTTATTATTTTTCTGGGATGGTAGAAGCTCCGAGTGAGATTTTCTGCTTATCAATTTGTATTGGTGAGTAGTGTAATGAATTAAATACTATTGGGGGTATTTAATCAAAGGGTAGTTGAGTTTTAGTTTCTTCCTGTAAAGAGATTGAGGTAGTAATTCTTCCTGGATAGATTTAATTGTGAGGGATTTGTAAAAGTTCCATCTTTACCTGGGAAAATGATAGTTGGAGTGTTTTGTGAGGTTTTAATTCTTGAGTCTAAGGTATAAAAAGAATTAGGTTAATCTTTAGCCTGTAAGAAGAAAGGTTATTCTTTAGCCTGTAAAGAGTAGAGGTTATTCCTTAGCCTGGGAAAAGAATTTTGTAAAGGTTGATTATAAGCCTGTAAAAGAATTGGTGTGAGGGTTTGATTCCTACCGTTAAAGGAATCTTAAGTATTAGTGGGTGCAAATCTTCGTGGGGCTCGGAAAACTAGACTAGCCAAGAGTAGCTTGGTGAACCAGGATATATCTTGGTGTGCTGCAATATTTATTTTGCTAGTTTTGCCGTTTGGGTGTGCACCTAGTTGATTAATTAATTCCGTTGTGATATTAAGATAATAGTTAATTTAAGTTTAAAATTAATTATTTGATTTAAAGTTTTTATTCTGATAATTTTTGAATACCCAATTCACTCCCCCTCTTGGGTATTCCACTGGGCCAACAAATGTCACTTCTCTTGGAGATTGTCAACTCGGATGTGGTATGGACCACTTGTCGTATAAATATTGACCGACACCTATCTAGATTTCGTGGACTTACCTTTTACCTATTTTCTCAGATTTGGACGGTCGCAACATATCCCTATGGTTAACGACACAGTCGTAGAACAATATGCTTTTTTGTTTGGGAATGAGACTCAAGATACTGTGGCCTATGCTCAGTGGAAACGACGTCATTTGACCTCTAATGAGGTGCCATTTTCGGCCCATCCTTTTTCTAATTCAAAGTATATGGCCTGGATAGATCCTCATTTTCACCCAATGGTCTCGAGGTCTATTGAGATGTTTATGGACGCGGTTCTTTCTTTGTTGATAGGGGATACTCTACCCACTTCAGCATATCCTTCAGCTTTCTCGGCTGAAGAGTTTGCCTAGATTTGTGCTTGTTTGGAGGCTCCAAATCATGTGAGGTCTCTGAATTTATCTCTTTCTTCTTGGTTGCCGGTCATCCGATGTTTGTAGTCGGCCATTTCATTTGTATTTATCTTTGCTGAATTTAAGACATTAATAGTTCTACCTAATAACAGTTTGTAAAATTTAAACTCCTTGTTCGTATTTAATTCTAATTTAAATCCTATGGTGATGTATATATAGTAGTCTAATTATTGTCTAAGTGAGTTCCTCATATCGTTGTTCTCCTATTTTATTATCACGGTTCCTATGGTTCCCTATTCAGGGTTGAAAGTCTTTGTCTTTAGCATCTAAAGGTATCCTTCGTTGTCCTTAAATGGGGAAAATTACTGGTACCTTAGGAGAGAGAAAGAGCCTTCTCCCTGGCTTGAGAGTTTTGATCACAGGATCACCTAACTCATTTCAGACAAAAAATTACTTTTGTTTCCTTACTGTGTGCTCTTCTTATGGTACTCTTTATTTTTCTGGATGAATCCTCTAGTTTTTCTGATTTGGGGGTAGCAAATCTTTTTTAGGCTGATTTCCATCCCTTTTATCTTCCTCCATTCCCCTTAGTTTGTTTTTAGTGTCTTAAGTTATTGTTCTTATTGCACCTTCGTATATTCCATTTTTCGATCTCTTACTGGATTATTTAACTAAAGCACAATTTATCCTTCATATTCGAGTATTCAAACGTTTGTTTGTTGTCATAATCTTTTACATTGGAGAAGTTTTGGAATATGGTAAGTATAATTGAATAGGAATTTGGAACAATCACTTTAGTAGTGTGTTATCCAAAGTTATCTAGCTCAATTCCTTTAAGTTTTGATTTTTGATCTTCTTATGAGATTGCTATCAGGATTACCTATGTAATGGCCCGGTTTTCTAGGGCCGCCACGCGATTTCTCCCAAAGAAAATTAAAATTAAAATTGAATAACGAATATTTTATTATATAAAAATCTGAAAAAATCTACGACGGTAACAATTTTATACAAATATTACAAAATTTTTTTAATATAAATCCATTTATAATTCCTGGCACAGCTCTATTTTCGTTGACATTGAAATAAAAACTATGGGGTTGTGAGCCAAAACTCAGTAGAATTTTAACCCATTTACTATGTGCATTTAAACAATCCACAAATAAACACATAGACATATTTTCCACATAATTTTCACATAATAATCTTAAATATTTCATGAAAACTAACAATTAAAAATTAACAATTTTAGCATGAATCACATAATAAGGAGAGAGATTAAATACAAATATCACAAAATATAATGGTACTAGCCTCCCAAATTAGCACATCAGTATCTACAAGGAGGAATTGGGAGTCTATGCTCAGAATGAAGATCTCTTCTAAAAGATATTCTGACGATTGTTGAAATGATTAGCCCTTAACTGGTATATGACTCTAGACTTGGCGAAGATTAAAACATTCGAAGATATGGTAGAGGCCTTTTGTGAGCAGTACGTGTATAATAAAGATGTCGCGTTGGATCGTAGTACCCTGTATCAGATACGGAAGAAAAATGATGAAAGCTTTCGGAGGTACACTGTCGCTGGAGGGAAGAAGCAGCCAAAGTCATCCCTAGACTGAGCGAGGAGACTCAGTTATAAATATTTAAATCGATTCGGACGTTACTGTTCTATCAGGGTTTATCGAATATAGCGGTAGCTTCCTTTAGAAATATAACTAAGAAAGTCGAGATGATAGAAGAAGGAATAAGGAATGGAAAGATTGAAGGGGCCTTCCTCTATCCAACAAAAAGGTCAGCTCCGCCAAAGAAGAAAGAGAATGAGGTAGTCGTCATTTTCTCTCCACAACAAACTCTTCACCAAAACAACCCCAAACTTTCGATCCCCAAAATTATCCAAAGCAAATCAACCAATATGTAACCAACCTGCTGAAAATTTCCAAAACCAAAATTACCCTTCGGAACCCAACATATTCCCAAAACTATTGACGTTTCTCCCTGACACACCCAGATTTTGTTTGAAAGGTAAGAGGAAGTAGAGATGGGGAATAAGAGGAAAATAAGTTTTCATTCCTCCCTCTCTAAGTCTTCCAAATCCATTCATTTTTGAAAAATGGCTTTCAAGGGATTTTCTAGACGTCGATTTTGAAAACTTCTTTTGTAAGACCCCGATTTATAGATGCAAACAATTTTAGTTGCATTTGAAAATATTTCGAAATTATTGAGGTGGTTGACAATATTAATTAGGTGAATTAAAATTTTAGGAGGCAAATTATAATTTTTCAAACATTAAAAATGTGGAATTGAGTTAATTTTAATACTTAACCTAAAATAAATGGGGGCTTGGTGTAATTTCTATATATATAGAGAGAGAGAAAGAGAGTTGGTAAAATCACACGGTGGAGAGAGAGACCACTTGGCCGGCCATTGATCACATACACTTTTCAATATATATATATATACTTACGGGAGAATGATCGAGAAGGAGGAGAGAAACCGGAGAAAGAAAGAGGATCGACGATGGAGCTTCGGCGAGAAAGAAGGGGTCGTCCGTCAAGAATGGATTTGGTTCGTCATATGCATGAGTGTGCTGTTCCATCATCCGGCCGCCATCGTCGTTGTTGTGCGTGAGTGATCGACGCTGTTTCGGTGCCGGTGCGAGTATGCGTAGGTATAGTTTTCCGGTGGAGTTAGGTAAGTCGAGGGTATTTGTGTGGGTGTGCTCTATTACTGTGTGTCGTGTGTGTCTGCTATGTGTGTTCCGTTCTGTTTTAAGCCGACGATCGTGTATGTGTGTAGGTTTGATCGAAACGTGAGGGTGTGTTGTACTCCTCCGGCAGTGTATGTGCGTGTTTTGATCGTCGGAGTGTGTGTGGTGGGCAGAACGATTTGGGGTGGCCGGCGGTCAATGGCATGATTAGATCTCCTTGTTAGTCGGCGGCTGGTTCAAACAGAAACAGAAAACAGAAATAGAAAAATAGAAACAGGAAATGAAGAGGAAAGAGAGAGAGAGAGCAGTGGGTGTGTGTGCGTTTTGCATCTCCACTGTGTGTGGGTGTTGTGCCATCGTTCGGTTGGTTCAACGAAGGTTGGTTTGTGAAGGTGTTGATTCGCCATCGTGGATGTAGAGGGTGATCGTTGGTAAAGAGATGAGAGAAGGAGACTGCTGAGATCCAAAACAGAGCAGAGAGGGGAAGATGATCACTACCGCAGCGGTGAGGTGATTCGCCTAGGCGGTGGGAATTCAGTAAAGTAGGAAGGAGATCTATCGCACGGTCGCCGCGGCGGTGAGAAGTCAGGGAATCAAGAATTTAAGCTGCTGAGTATTCGCCTAGGTGGAGGATCGATGGCCTAGGCGGTGAAGCGTCAGTACACAATTTAGAGCAGAGGAAGAACTCGTTCGCCTTGGCGGTGGTTCGTCGCTTAGGCGATGGGGAGCAGAATAAAAAATACTTGAAATTTTAGGGAAATCCACGATCAGTTCGGAATGGGTAACCTTTCTAATTTATTTTGTGAATTTAGTTTTCTAACCTTAGAAAAATAAAGTGAAAATAATAAATCATGAGATCGTTTATATGAATTAGGTGTAAATCGTAAATTTTAACGACGCTAAACTAGTCGAATAACATCTTCGTATATCAAAACGTGGGGAATGGGAAATTAATAAACGTAGGGCTTGCATTGCACGATTAAGTTATTTTCTCTATAATATTAATTTAGGCCTTGTTGCAAATAGGTTCACAATTATCGAAAGTTCAGTAGCGGATAGTTGGTGGAGCTTTTGAGACCAGAATATCAGATGAGTGTACTGTCTTCTTGCCAAACTATTTTTATATATACATATGATGAAATATGTGTTTACTTCCACTGTATGATTTCAAAATGATAATGGATCAAGCAGGTTTTTGGAGTGAGTTGGTGAAACGAATTTTTAAGAAATTTTATTGGTTTCTGAAAAGATGGATATTTAATAATTTTCGTTGGATTTTGGGTGAGCTGGCAGAAATAGATTTTCGTTTAAATATGGTGGTTTTAAAAGAAAGTTGAAAAATGAGTTTTGTTGAATTTGGTGGTTTTAAAAGATGATAGAAAATATTTGGTTTTCATAAAAATAGAGAGGGGGAAAAATGGTTCTATTAAAATTAGACAGTTTTCAATCAAAAGTGAAAATATGATTTTCATATTTAAAAGTTGGTTTTACGAAAAAGAGGTGGACGTTGGTGATTTTGACGGTATTGATAAGGTGGTGATTTATATTATGGTCTGTCTGGAGGGTGGTCCAACAGATGGATATTTATTTGTGATTTGGTGATGATATTATTGAGTTGACTATGCCATAGTTTATGATGTCCTATCCGGATGGTGGTCCGGCAGGTGGTGATTCATATTATGGTCTGTTCAGAGGGTGGTCCGGTAGATGGATATTTATTATGGTGATTGATATTATGTAGTGATTTATATTATTAGTCTCCGGAGATGTCCGGTAGGCGGTGATCTGCGCAGTTAGGTCCAGTAGAAAGGCATATCCTACGGATGGTTATGGTACCGTTGCAACTCCCGATCGTAAGGTTAAAACGATCACTATGGCTTAGCCGGTGGGTATGGGATTGAGATGTGTGTTTGAGTTGTGGTGTTTTATATATATATTGGGTAATTTATTATTGATTTTGGTGATTGGTCTTATTTGATACTGGATGGATTTGAATGGAACTTATTTATACCGCTTTACTTTCACTGCTTATATACTGGAGATTTTACCAACTGTGTGGTGTTTATATATTTACGCTTGATCCATTTAAATGTTGTATTATTTAGAATGTATTATTATTATTATGTTAAAAATGGTTTTTACTAAGAAGGCAGTACACTTGCAGGTGGAATAGCTAGGAGTTGGTCCCCTACTAGCGCTAGATAGAGTTCTACGATGGAGTCAGGTGTAGTTTTTTTTTAAGATGAGCTGTCTGGGGTGAATCGGTGAGAGGTTCACGGTATTTATTCTGATTGTTCCTATATTTGGGGATGGGTATGTCCCCATAGTAGATAATTTGTATATGGATACTTATATTTTGGTGCTATATAGTTGTATGTATATTGTCGTTCTGTGTGTTGGTTTGGCGCTCAGTTGATGTGTTGTCGTTACGCCGGCCCCGGGAAGACGGGTGTCTGGGACGGGTCATGACAATTTTGGTATCAAAGCCTAGGTTATAGGTTCTGTAGACTTATTAGTTGTTGCATCAATAGAAGACCATAAGATAGGAAGACGTGCCAATAGTCTAGTTAGTAGGGGACATGAGATAGGGAGATAGGGTGTTAATAGGTGAGTCAGTACGTGAGTGTTAGTTCTTTCATTACATTAGTTAGTGAATTAGCATTGTGCATGGTTGGTTAGTGTTGTCTTGTTGGTAGGAAGTGATGCGATAAAATGGTGATATTGCCAGTTGGTGGATTTGAGTAATGTTGTGTTGTTGGTGGGGGAAATGGGTGGATCGTGATTGTAGAAAGTATAAATAGTTGGAAATGTGAGATTTTATTTGGGACGCAACTACATGCGTATGACGTAACGATGAGGTAATTATCAGTAGGTAAATTATCAGTGGCACTTAATAAGTCATTATTAAAATACTATATAGTATAGCAGAACACACTTAAGTTGGAATATGAAATGACATTCGAAGTGAGTATAAAATCGCCTTCTACGCAATCTGAAGGCGTATTAGTTGAAACTAAGGATGTGAGAAAACTGTGATGCTACTAGAAAAGAATTTAATTTGGTAGTACGTTTTAGACTGGCGGATAGAAGGAGTAACAGTTGTGGAGTTAGTAAATTTAGCAATGTGATAGAGAATGATATGTAAAAAGTAGCCGAGAATTTTGGGTCTGTGATGATAGTCCGTTCGTATGAGTAAGCATTTGTGAGTAAAATTAATTTTTTCGAATCTAGGATGAATCGAAGTTTCCATATTTGGGGAAGATGTACCCATTACCCCAGTAAGTTTGATAGTGGGTCCAGGAAGTCAGAAAAGTGTTAAAGAAAATATATCAGAATATTGTACGCGGGTGTTGGGTGCCAGTCAGAACAAGATTAGGCGGTGGATATTGTAGTCGCTAGGGATTTTCCCTATGTAGTTCTGAGAGGAATTGTCGGGGTGTTAGTAAGCATGAGTAATAACCATAGTTGTTGTAAACTAAGTTCCATCATTTTAAGAAAGTGAACGTTCAACTCATTAAGTCGATTAAATTAAAATCGGGTTGATAAAATATGGAAAATTGGGATTTTAATTATAACCTCGGGATTTTTAAGGTGGTTGTCGTTGTGTAGAAAAGTGAGTGGATTAATTTGAAGTAGAAGAATGATTTCACTTAGCCGTTTTTAATAATTTTTGTTATAAAATTAGTAAATAAAATTATTGAATATTGGGAATTTGAGTGAGTTCATTTTGGAAGTCTTTATAGGAGAAGCCGTGTGACGGCCCTGGGAAACAGGGTCGTTACATTAAATTAGACTATTAACTCATGATTAATGTAGACCTGGTGTTCTCTATGAAGATCCGGTGTTATTCAAAAAAAAAAAAAGAAGGAGGTACGTTGAAACCACCGCCTAGGCGAAGATTCAACAGAAACTTAACCGACTTAAACCACCGCCTAGGCGGTGACACTCTACGCAAAAATATTTATTTTCAGATAATTTGAAGATATTTTCCCAAACCTTCTTTTAACCCTTTTCTCCCCCAATTGTAAAAGACGCTAGAGGAGCCTTGGATGTTTTAGAGAGCTCCTTCCACCTTAGTTAGGTTTAGATAATTTAGGGAGTAGATTAGATTAGTTTTAGGAAGTGTTCTTGGCCAATTCTTGAAGAGCTAGAAGAGGAAGTTCATCAATGGAGAAGAAGAAGCTGGGGAAGATTATTCTTTGGCGAAAGTGGACTACTCTACTTTGAGATTTGGCTTTTCTTCCCTTGTTTTCATCTTTGTACTTAATGTTTATTATTGATATTGATGATATTATCTTGATTTACTATTGTAATGGCTAACATCATGTTAGTTTAATTAGAGATTAGTTAGGGTTAGATGTAATTCATGTAAATACTCGTTTGGTTTAATATATGTTTCTTTAACGGTTGTTGTTTTAATTCCGATTGTGTTTATCATTTGATGACAATCTTAGTATGCTTGTAATGGTATTAGGGTTAGATTTGAGAATCTAGGGTTTCACACTCGGAAGAGGTAACCCTGGATTCAGGCTAGGGTAAATACATCGTTATGACCTAACGACCCGGGAGGGCGTTAGTTAGTGTGCAATCAATGACGTTGGGTCAAGAATCACGCGGCCTAGAGTCGTTAAGACATTGAGGGGGACCTTTTCGTCGACACGAAGTCACATATTCCCTCGTCTTACACTCGGAAGAGGTGGTGGAGGAGTTTATGAACCAAGATTGTCGGATACCTAAACTCCATTATTGTTAACTAAATGAAATCAAACATGTATTAAGTGAACGAAATCGATCCCTAGTTAATCAACTTAGTTAGGATTAACCCACTAATTGTAGTTTAGCTTAGTTTAATTTTAAATCATGTCTTTAATCGTCAGGATAACATGAGACTATGTAAATTGCAGTATTCAATTATTCACACTTTTCTCTATGGGAACGATATCCGATCTTCAAGATCCACTATATTAAAACTTAGACCTCGTATACTTGCGAGAGTAAGTAGCGGTGTGTTTCACGTCCTACCAAGTTTTTGGCGCTATTGCTGGGGAAATTGTGTGAATTTTAAGTTGATATTGTGACTAAGTGGTCGATTGTTAATCCTGACATTTATTTTGTTTTGTTTTTAATTTTAATTTTTGTTTCATTGTGTTACTGAGATCAAGCCGTGCGAGAAACGATGAAGAAGATTGGAATTCTTAATTCTCAATCCCGAGATTGAGCTTATTACAAATGATAAGGACTGAGAGAAGAAGTCGACTTTAAGCCATGATCTTGATCCGACTGAGCATTTGAACCCAAATTCTTTGTCTATGGGGAATTTTGGTGAAAAATACTTAGTGACAAGAAAGTCCAGCTGGGGACGGTAAAGCAAACGCTATGTTTGTTTTTGAAATGAAACTTAGGGTATCAAATTACCCGATTTTTGTTACTATTTATTTTATTATTTATTCTTTTTGGAAGCCTGCATGGCTTCGGAACGTGTTCGGAAGTGAATTTAGAAGTGTGGACGCTTGGGGAAGTATTTTCAGTTTAAACACGTTGAACAAGCGAAGTGAAAACGTACGGGGTGGAGTTGTATTTTGAAAATTTGAGAAAAACAAGAAAGTAGGAGCTGCAGGCCCACCGCCTAGGCGGTAAAAATACAGGTTGTGTGTTTTTCTGTAAAAACAGCCCACTGCCTTAGCGGTGAACCACTGCTTAGGCGGTAAAAATACAGGATGCAACAAATTTTGAAAATACGCTCCACCGCTTAGGCGAAAAAACGACCGCCTAAGCGGATTAGCAGCAGAACAAAATGTTTTTCACACTGGTGTAAATTCACCTAGGCGGAGAAACTATCGCCTAGGCGAATAAACATCAGAAATGTTTCTTTTAAAAGAAAGGGATCCATCGCCTAAGCGGTGGACATTCTGCAGTTAAAAAGAACCCGTTCGTTCAAAATTGATATCGCAAGGTTCCCTCCCCAAAATCCTTCACCTTCTCTCTAAAACCTCACTCCCAAACCGTTCCAATACTCAAAAATCATCATTCCATTACAAAATTTGTGATTTCCACCACAAATCAATTTTCAACCCCATTTTCGCGATTTTCTTTATCACTTTGGGATTTTGGTTTGATTTTTGGTGATAACTTAGTTTCTATGGATTGTTAAATTGTGTGAAACAAAATTTCATGCTATATTGTTCATATTTTGTTGAAACGTTATGATTAGTGTGTGCGCCAGATCAAATCCACAGGTTCATGTGTGACCATTTCGGCATTGCCGTCGCACTTTTTGCAACTGCTACAATTTCCATTCCGACGTGATAGTGGTGGAGAGGAATTTCCTTGTTAGGTGAACAGTAGGGAATAAGTCTTATTCCCTAGGTATGTGTTCAACCCATTTTGTATGCATTAATGCTATATGTTTATTGGGTTCGCTGATAGTGGAACGCTTCTTTTGATTAAACCATGTATTGGGATGGAAATGATGATTAGTTTAGTGGATGTTCATCCATTTTGATTTTTTTGTAGAAAATGATGAACCATTATTATTTTTTTGAACAAAATGCAAAAAATTTTGATGTACAAATTTATGTTTATGTATGTATTTTATTATTTTAATGAATGTTTTAGTTTTAAAATTTTTAGTTTAGTTAGTTTAATTTTTGTTTTTGCATGAGTAGCGGTATATTAATTTATGTATGTTAGCATTAGATTTAGTTTAGTATTGTGTATGTATAAAGTTATATTTGCATGTTTGGATGTTGAGTTCATTTGGGCCAAGACCCGATGATGAGAATTATCCCCTAATTGCATATTGAGGTCGGGGGTAATACCTTGTGTGTTTTGTGTGCTTAACATGTCGATTGGGTAAAAATTATCTCGATCCTAAAATCGCACGACATTTGAACTTAATGTATAATTATCTGAATGATTAGACGCTGATTATTCAATATTAAGCTCATGATAGAGAATGAGGAAATTAGAACTTGATTTGGGGGAAACTTGAGGTTGAATCCTAGGCAAGGTAATTCCGGAGACGTGATTTAGGTCGTCATTTTTTCGCTTGAACCGTTGTAGCTAACCTGAAAATTTTCATTCCTTATTTCCCCTGTCGAAGCTGATAACATAATCAATTCTGAAAACGTTCCAATACTCTTTTCATTTAAATTTTTCCTAACCAATGTCGCTAAGCCTAATTTTCAAAATTGAGTGAAATCAAGTGGACGGTAGGGATTCTAATAAATTTTTATTGATTCGGTATTAGTGTATTCACTTGTCACTTTTGTATTTCTTTTTTGCACGCTCCCAAAACAAGTTTGGGGGTGTGTTTCTATAATTTCTTTTTACATATTCCTAAAATTTTATTAATTCAAATAAGTTTGGGGGAGTGTTTCTCTAACTTCTTTTTGCACTCTCCTAAAACTGTAATAATTTGAATTAATTTAGGAATATGTTGTTAAAATAAATAAATGTGAATATAGTTTTCATTTTCTTCTCTTTGGACAAGTGAATACACACGATCTTCGTTTCTTATTCAAAGTAGTACTTTAAGAATGTGGGGGTCATAAGAGAGGATAACGACAAACGATTTTACCTCGGGTATCATTCAATTAAAACAATGATCTATTTTCAATTCCAGTTATACCCGTAGTCGTTGTCCAAAGACAAACCAAACCCTATTGATCTCTGTGAATATTCGAGCCTACATTAGTGGATAGTAGACTATAATCAAGCGTATGGTTTTCCTAAATCTTTCAACGATTTAAGTTATGAGCTTAATGATTGAATAATCCAATCTGGTATTTGACTAGTTACACATTTGAGTTCTCACACACACACTTCAAATGGATCTAGAATGGTTTTTATTAATATTGATCGTTGAAATTCTAGAACACCACTTGGTGTGAGTTACTTCCTGAACTCGATCAGATTTAGGGATGTTGAGGGAGGAACAAATTGGTCCTTTCGATTGAACTTTATATTTACATGCATATACTTCTTTTGTGTTTATGTTTTTCATTTTTAGTTGGTTAGTTTATTAGTTAGTTTAGTATAGTGTTAGTGTTTTGCTCGAGGACTAGCAAAATTCTAAGTTTGGAGGTATTGATAGGTGTAAAAAATTTATCTCTTTCAAAATTGAATTTGTTAGTTTTCAAGCGTATTAGTTATATTTAATTGTGTTTTAGTTTGTTTTAGTGTAAAACAGGTGAAGGGACGTTAATGAGCGATAAACAAGCGAAAACGGAGGAGAAACGAATCAAATGTGAAAAACAGGGTTTTGGTGAATGAAGACCATCGCCTAGGCGGAAAAGAGGCAGAATGTTGGAGTACTGAAGTGCTGAACCACCGCCTAGGCGAGAAAACCTCAGAATGTTGCAACCATCGCCTAGGCGAAGAAACCACCACCTAGGCGAAGATTCGACAGAAACTTAACTGACTTAAACCACCGCCTAGGTGGTGACACTCTGCCCAGAATTATTTATTTTCAGATATTTTGAAGATATTTTCCCAAACCTTCTTTTTAACCCCTTTCTCCCCCAATTGTAAAAGACGCTAAAGGAGGCTTGGATGTTTTAGAGAGCTCCTTCCACCTTAGTTAGGTTTAGATAATTTAGGGAGTAGATTAGATTAGTTTTAGGAAGTGTTCTTGGCCAATTCTTGAAGAGCTGGAAGAGGAAGTTCATCAATGGAGAAGAGGAAGCTCAGTAGGATTATTCTTTGGTGAAAGTGGAGTACTCCACTTTGAGATTTGGCTTTTCTTCCCTTGTTTTCATCTTTGTACTTAATGTTTATTATTTATATTGATGATATTATCTTGATTTACTATTGTAATGGCTAAGATCATGTTAGTTTAATTAGAGATTAGTTAGGGTTAGATGTAATTCATGTAAATACTCGTTTGGTTTAATATATGTTTCTTTAACGGTTGTTATTTTAATTCCGATTGTGTTTATCATTTGATGAAAATATTAGTATGCTTGTAATGGTATTAGGGTTGGATTTGAGAATCTAGGGTTTGACACTCGGGAGAGGTAACTCTAGATTCGGACTAGGGTAAACACATCGTTACGACCTAAAGACCCGGGAGGGCGTTAGTTAGTGTGCAATCGATGACGTTGGGTCAAGAATCACGCGGCCTAGAGTCGTTAAGACATTGAGGGGGACCTCTTCGTCAACACGAAGTCGCGTATTCCCTCGTATTACACTCGGAAGAGGTGGCGAAGGAATTTACGAACCGAGATTGTTGGATACCTAAACTCCGTTATTGTTAACTAAATGAAATCAAACATGTATTAAGTGAACGAAATCAATCCCTAGTTAATCAACTTAGTTAGGATTAACCCACTAATTGTAGTTTAGCTTAGTTTAATTTTAAATCATGTCTTTAATCGTCAAGATAACATGAGACTACGCAAATTGCAGTATTCAATTATTCACACTTTTTTCTGTGGGAACGATATCCGATCTTCAAGATCCACTATATTAAAACTTAGACCTCATATACTTGCGAGAGTAAGTAGTGGTGTGTTTCACGCCCTACCACTTGGTTGTGCCCTTGGTTTAATGGGCTTTAATGGTTAATCGATATCACTTCGGTTTGGTCGATTTCGAACTGAGTCTTAATCCATAGTTATTTTGGTAACTTGGACTGGTCATGACATTTCCATGCCTTGATCATGTTCGTTTGGATTTTTGTATGGATATTACAACTTTAAACAATAATTTAAATATTTTTGGTGTTTAATAGACGAAACCAGTGATAGTAAATGTTTTAGAATCGAAGTAAGTAACAAAGGTAACTTGTGAAATTTTCTATAATTAAAGAGTAGTAACTAATGTTTATTCATATTAAAGGTGATTTAATGAAAATAAATATTGAATAATGTCATCTTAGTCCCCCATTAATTTTAGGAATTTCAAGGTTGACTTGAAATTTTTACTTTACCGAATTTAGTTAAATTCAACAGTTTTATGTTTTCTTGTGTTTTTGTTATTTTTTTGTATTATCCAATGTGATCCAAAATAGAAATTCATTCTTTTTAAACCTAATTTTAAAGTTTATTTGAACTTGTACTTTCAATTCGATACTAACTGGGTGGGACAAAATGCGGTGTCTACAGCTGCCCCTTTTTATCATACGAGTTTACTCGTAATGACAAAGAAGGAGATGCAGATTTTTTGTTCCGCTAGACAGGAAAAGTAAAGACAGGAATTCAAATGCTTTTAGTGATTTGGTGAGAGAGAGTCTAGCCGACGCTCCTCAGTGAGAAGTCTTCATATCCACCATCAGAGACATGGATTTTTCGCATTTGTCATCAAATAGTCTTTTCTTCTACCCCAAAGATAGGAATCTTTTGCTTCCATCGCCAGAGATTGGAATGTTTCTCCTCTGTCACCATAGATAGGTATTTTTTTGTATTTGTCATTGAAGAATCTTTACTTCTGCCATCGGAGACATGAATCTTTTGCTTCCATCACCATAGATTGGAATATTCCTCTTTTATCAATAGGGATAGGTATGTTACTCCTCAATCACGAGAGATATGTATGTTCATGTTCTATTACCAGAGATAGGTATAATCCACTTCTATCACTAGAGATAGGTATATTTCTCTTCTATCACTAGATATAGGTATGTTTCTCTTCTATCACAAGAGCCAGAGATAGGTATGTTCCTCTTCTATCGCCAGAGATAAGTATTTTTCTCTTCTATCACTAGCGATAGGTATGCTTTTCTTCTATCACCAGAGATAAGTATGTTCATCTTCTATTACTAGAGAAAGATATTTTTCTCTTTTATCACCAGAGATAGGTATGTTCATCTTCTATCACGAGAGATAGGCATTGCTTTTATCACTAGAGACAGGTATTTTTATCTTTTTATCACCAGAGATAGGTATTTTTCTCTTCTATCAACTATTTCTTCCATCACCAAAGATAGGTATTTCTTCTATCACCAATGATACGTCTTTCTTCTGTTACCAAAGATAGGTATTTCTTCAATTACTAGAGAGAGGTATTTCTTCTATCACCAGATATAGATATTTATTTTGACACCGTGATCCAGGAATAGCAAGGAACATAGTGACAGGATTTTGACACAGTGATCTAACGATAGCGAAGAACACTGTAAAAGATTTTTTGGTTTCTGACACAATGTTCTAAAGATAGCGAAGAACATGGTGAAAGATTTTTTTGGTTTCTGTCACAATGTTCTAAAGATAGCGAAAAACACGGTGAAAGTTTTTTGGTTTGATTGATTGATTGATGCATGGATTTGATTGATTGATTGACTTTGATTGAGTTGTCCTGACCGAACCCTATGAAGGCACCTACATTTCTCAGATAGCTCAGAATCCGTTCCAATGTAGTTTGGGATTTGATTTTATGTTGATCGGCATTCGGTGGAAAAGGTTCTTGGTTAGAGAAACCGACTCCATCAATATATGTTAGAAAATGATTGAGATAAGTCTCACTGGAGAAAACTCTCGGGAAAACTCAACACGTAGTGGAGTTCATGGCCACATCCCACATGGGATTGCCTGACGAGGACTAGAAAACTTCTTGTGAGAAATTTAACCTCGGATAAAATGTGCCCCTGTCGTAGACTGGGCTCTGTGATGCTTGTTTCTTTTTTTAGGGATTACAAACTTTGATTTTTGAATTTTGAATCTTGAATTTTGCATTCTTTGGATTTTGAATTTTTAAATTGTGCCCCACCTCTAGCTAGGTTGAGTCTTATAAAGAAATATCAACGGAGAGATCTGATATAATGCGCCCTAGCAATGTCGAAGGCTTGAAAAAAGGCTGCCTACTCGACATGCTCAACTACCACTACAAGATGAGCTGAGGTTTGACAACTGGCATGGTCTTCCTAAGTATAAATAGTAATGATACTGTCTTTGAAGACAAAATTCATCTTCTGATAGAGAGATGAGGAAACTGCCCCAGCCAAATGTATCCAAGCCTGTCCAAGGAGCAAGTTATAGGTAGTTGGTATGTGTAAGACATACAGGTCCAATTGGAAAGTAACCGGACCTATGATGATCAGTAGTGTAATTTCTCCCTTGGCATCTCTTTTTTCACCATCAAAAGCCCGAATGGTAATAGCAGTTGTTCAGATTCGGTCTTCACTTACCCGTATCTTCTTGAGCATACTCAGACGACATATGTTAAGTGCCAATCCGTTATCTTCTAAGACTCCAGAGAGAACAAAATCCTGGTATTGTATGGATATGTTGAGCGATTTGATATATCCAATGCCTTCGGGAGGTATCTTGTCGTTAGTGAAGGTCACGAGATTGGTACTGAAGATATTCTCCACTATATTAGTAAAGTGATCTTGTGATATGGAACTTGGTACATGGACCTCATTGAGGACCTTCAACAATGCATTCATGTGTACTTCTGAGGTCATTAGTAGCCTCATCGAAATTTGTACCAATGTTTTGAAAAGTTGTTCCACGATTTTGTATTTAGTGTTCTTTACCCCTTTAGAAATTCTTGTACCTCCTCTTTGGTAACAGACATTTTAGGGACCCACCTAGGATCTTTGTCTTGTACTTTCAATAAGTCTGGAGTGGCAAAGACTCTTTCGCTCCGAGTAATACCTCCAACCTCACCTACTTGGTCATCTGTCTTTGCTACAATATCAGTTCTTATTGTAGTAGAGTAATCCCAGCATACCTCTTTCAAGCTTTTCACCTATCCTAGATTTGGTGTTTCGAATATTAGGATGGTTTCTGGTCGGATCATTATCTCGTTCTGAAAGATTTGCAGTTGTACAGTGAAGAAGGAAACTCCAAAATCCCATGCCTTCTCGAGGTCTAACTTAATAAATCTAGAGTTGAATACATCAATCCAAAAATTGTCTTGGATTAGGAAGCTTGGTCGCCTACCCAGGGTGCTAAAATTCTCATTAGTCGGGGAATCTCTACTATTTTGCCAAGACGCCTCCGAGGTTTGGTTCGATCCATGCCTTTGGACAATTTGCCTTGGGTAATTGAGGTCGAATCTATTCTTAAGTGGAAGCGATAGTGTATTTCTCTAGAGTTTTTTCTTGGGTAATTGACATACACCCAAGACTTGACCAACCATGGTGGCTATTTCTGTGATATTTTTGTTCAATGTGCCAATTTCTCCCTACATTCAGTTTAACTCTTCTCGCCCTTGAGAGGTCTCATCTTTCTCCTCTATCACTTCTTCATCCATGTCTATTATGGATCTTTTTCCTTACTATCTTCTTGCTTTGGTTCTTCATCCTCAAAATCACTTTCCCAACCTGTAAGGGAGATTAGTTTATCGTTCCTTACCCAAGAGGGACCAGAAAGGTCTACCTAGTAGGCTTTATGGTAAGTTCTGGATTCTACCCATACTGCTCAGGTGGTTTGGGATACATTCTCTATACTCTGGAATGGTCGTCAGAATCAGTCTCCTAATCTCGTCCGACCATGTTGATGGTTGGCCCTGAGTTATCGTGCTTAGGTAAAGGGTTTTGCTGATAATTGGGCTAGGATATTTTCCCATCTTTTAGGAAGCATATTACCTTGGCCCGTATGAGATCTTCTATTTTGTATCTTATGTTGTAGCAATTGTCAATATAGTGGCCAAGCGCTCCAAAGTGATAAGCACATAATTGGTTTGGATCGAACAACCGGTTTTGGGGGTTTGAGCGATTTAGGGGCATAGGTACAAGAATTTTGTTTTTAACACATTCCTCGAAGATTCAAGAAAGGGTTACAGGGAGAAAGGTAAGATTCTTGGGTTCCCTAAGTGGTAGATTGAGTTTGAAATTTTGTTGGTAGTTAAATGGGTTTGGAGGTAGTGACGGAGCTTTATAGAGAACTCAATATAGGTATGCGTTGTATACTGGTGCTTGAAAAGGTGAAAATCAAGGTAACCTTGGTTTTTTAGGGGCTAGGGTTTGATACTTGAGGGGATTTGGCTACTGAGCTTTGTACTGGGTCGAACATTCTACTGATTTTTTTTACCTTAGCTGACCATTTCCACCTTGGGATCTTTCCTTTCAGGCGATGCTGCTTTCTTATTCTCATGCTCTATCGGTATTTGAATTCTTTCGTCCTGACACCTTCTTTTATATACCTCGAAAGATTACATTGGAAAATGGGTAATTCAGTGTGTTCAATAGAGGCTCGTAGTAAGGGTGAGACTGAGCTTGGATGAGCATTTGGACCATCTCAGCCTCCTTCATGGGTGGTATTACTTGTGTGGCTATATCCCTCTAATGAACAACGTATTCTTGGAAGGTTTCTCTCGAAAGGTTTTCCCATTCCTCCAAGTCAGAGTTCAGAGAGAGATTTTGTCTGGCGAAGTCTCCTGATTGTAGCATTACTGTTCATATATAACCTTGACTATGTCAAAGAATGTTTTCACATTCGATTGTTCTATTGTTGCGCACCAATGTTCAATAGGTCCATTTAATGACGACTGGAAAAGTTAGACAACCAATGCTTAGTTATGGATATTTATGCCCCCATTTCAATACTATATCGTTGGATGTGCCAATCTGGTTACCCTAACCCATCATACTTCGTGAACATGGGTATGGTAAAGTTAGCTGGGAACTTCACCTGAGGTACCGAGAATAGATCTAGATATCGAGCATTGATTCTTAATTTTCCCTTCTTTACCTCTAGGAGTTCTTTTTCCATCTATTGCAACTTCTTGGTCAGTAGGGACGTCTTTTCGGACTGCTCCTTTACCTTCTTTTCAAATTAATTAGTTGTCTCTGGTATGACTGAGCTAGTATTTGGTTTAGCTGAAGTTGAACTTGGACTAGGGTCAGTCACAGTCGGAGTTACCAGTTGTTGTGGTCCAATAGGGATTGACTCTCCAGTAGCTGGGCTAGGTCCTCAGGAACTTGAAGGCTGATGGTTGACTGCTGGCTCTATCGGATCTGGGGTTTGAATTGAGACTATAGGGTTTTGCAGAGACTAGTGGAATTGTTGCAGAATCTCGGCCATTTGACTAACAAATTGCTTTAGCGAGACCATGTCTTTTCTTAGTTGGGTTACCCCGATATGTTCATTCGACTGTTCCTCTATGTCTTCTATTTGGATAAGTTGTCGTGCTTACGCACGAGTGCTAATTGGTGAACGAGAGATGGGAGTTTTTTTTTTTCTTTTGCGTGGAGCAATTTTTCTAACTTAGCAAAAACCGTGTTAGTATTATAGTTTACAAAGGCATTTGGGTTTGATCATGACTCAATTTGAAATGAGATTTTCATTACTTCCAAATTTTATAGATTATAACCATATCGAATTTTGACATGACTACCCCACAGACAGGGCGTCCCTTTCTTAAATTTGAGCTTCGATTGACACTTTTTATTTGGACGAATGGAAATCTTGTATTAATTCTTAGTCACTATCGACCTCAATCTAAAGCAAAACCTGAATCCGGACAAAACGAAGCTTTCGATTCTATAAAGTATTGTATAGTCAAAGCAAGAATTCCCATTATCCATCTCATAGCTTGTTCAACAGTCAAATTCTGAAAATAAATTCTGATTGTGAACAGGCTCATAGAAGTGAGGGAAAATAGAAATTCCTAGCTGGCTATTCCATTCTTTATTAGTCCTAGAGATCTTCTTTTGTATGGTTTCAGGGTAAAATATATACTGACAAAAAATATATAAAGTAGGATAAAATGTCTCTCTCTAATATAGTGTCCTGAGTACAATAGGGTTTTGGGTATCATTCTATCCTAGGCTCACTATATGTGGTTCATGGATTTTCTACTAACGCATTCTAGAAAGGTCTGGTTCCTAGATCTTCAAACCTTCGGAGTCTTCCCTGGGGGAACATTCATTGTTGGTTGGTGATCCGAGCAAGATGAGTTTCAAAGTCGAATCCCAGCGGATATACCACATGGCCTTACTTCTACAGACTCACCTTTCTAATTCTTAACTAGGTATCAAGGCTTAAATTGACGTGAGGAAATCACACAACTTCGGCCGCTATTGCTGGCCTTCAGATGAGGTTTACGACTTTGGGTTTTTCTCATGATATGTAATGCAAAGTGGTGCTCGTGCCTTGGAGAGAGCTTACAGAAAGTAAAATGCAAAAATTTAATGAAGATAAAGTAAATACGGTAAAGTAAATGACAGTAAATAAATGAATGCAATATGTAAACAAAAAATATATAAGAAGTAAAAAGAACATTTTTGCTTTTGTAAAAGGGAATTATTTACATTTTAAAAACTGAATGCATATTTCTTGGACTTTATTTAATTGTAAAAATAAATTTAAACTATAAATAGGCTTGACCTTCAAAAGTCCCCAGCAGAATCTCCAACTGACGCACCCCGAATTTTGGGAAAAGAGGAGGTAGAGAGCGGGAAGAAAATAAAAATAAGGTTTCAGTTCCCCCATCTCGAAATCCTAAAAAATCCGTTCATTTTTAGAAAACACAGGTTTCAGGGGCTTCTCTACGTGCCAACTTTGAAAACGTTCTTTTGGTCGGGATTTATTTAAAAAATGGACTCTCTACCTAGCATTGAGTTAAATAGTGTGCAAGGTCATGAGGATTTTGAAAAATCATTTTTTATTTTAAAATGGTCCAAACTTTGACTTAAAAATAGTTTGTCTTTCCTAGAGATTTCTTTGAAGTTCGGGGGTCGGTTATGTTTGGTTAACACACTAATTCTCATTTTTTATATTTTTTTTTGTCTTTTTCATGTATTTTTATGTATGGAAAACAAGAAAAAATTATTTATTAAAAGTAACAACAGATAAAACAAATTTAAAATAAACAACAAATGTCCCATTTTTAGACCGTCTGTATATTATGAAAGAATAGACAAGTTTAACCCTGGGCGGAGGTTTTATTCGGACACTTAACTTAACAAAAATAGTTTATTTGTTTTTAGTTGATGATCAAACTTGAAAATGTTGCCTAGGTATCCCTGTTTTCACAAGGAATCAAGTTGAAACGTAGTTCACTACAAATGATTTTATTTTTTTTATTTTTTTATTTTCCTCTATTTTTTTTATTTTTTGTTTACTTAAGATAAGTAAGAATATAACATGACACAAATGGTAAGTGGATATGCATGTTTGATTTTGCCAAAAACGTTCCAACTGAACTTACTTGCTTAGGCAAGTTTAGTGTTAAGGTTTACTTTGTGAGTCCAAAATATAAGAGAATATTTAATATACGTGCTTGTCCTACTCGTAACTAAGAAGACAGAAACATTTCTTAAGAAGGTTCACACTTATCCCTGAATGAATAGAGGTCCTCCCTTTGTGTCTTTTAGCCACAAGGGTCTAGACATACTAATATATAAAGGGTGTTAGTCCTACTCAAACATTTCCGAAGAAATTGCACACTTATCCCCGAAGGAATAGAGGTCCTCCTCTTATTCTGATTTTTAGCCACGAGGGTCCAGATATAATAGTATATAAAGGGTGTTCTTAGTGAGATTCCAGACTTCTCTCCTTCTCTCTCCTAAGAGTGCTGGTGATTATCCTCAAGGACCATTCTCGAGGATCGTCGTGTGAGTTGGTTGTCTCGAACTTTCACCATCGTTCGTCATGAGTCTCGATCCTAAAGAGACCATTCAATTCAAAGCTTAAGAACAACAATAAGTCGTTCCCATAGACGGCGCCAATCTGATAAAGTGGATCACCAAACAGATCAATTTTTTAGACCGAGGAGGTGATCGACGACGATTGTTCACTCGCTTTTTCTCGGTTTGGTTTCTGCAAACCAATGCACCGCAGGTGGGTTTGCCGGCATTGCACATCTAGTGTAAGAATCAATACAAGTTTTTGAGAGAAAAGTAGTGTAGTACGACCTTAGACCTCTAGGGTTCTGATCTTTATATAAGAAGTGGATGAAGACTCGTTTGGCAAGCCTTCCTTAATTCTCTGAATACTAGTATGGCAAGTAGCACGGATCTCAGCTCCCTTTCCATTGAGATGGTTGGATGGTAGGCGGAGATCGCGGAATCGTTATGGTAACTACACTTTCCTTTGAAGGAGAGGCAAGTCTAACTTCTTTTTGAAGTTGGAGCATGATGGCATTCATGCTCTAGGAATATTGACCTAAGTGGGGAGTGGAGACCCGGACGGGTGTTAGCGACCCAGAGCGAGTATATAAAGAGGCTCATCCGATCGATTAATTCTGGAGATCCCAGATCGGCGGCGTGTTTGAGAACACAAGGCATCTTGGTGTTTTCTTGTTGAATTTTTTCTCATCAGTTATTATTATATTAGAGATTTTTTTTAAGATGCCCCAATTGTATAAAATTGTTAATCCGTCCCTACCTCCAAAGTGGTAAATCCATGTGGACGCCTCAAACATGTGACACGCTGCACCACTACCCAATAAATAAATAAATAAATAACTCCAAAGAAAAATCCTTCTCTATTTTTCAAATTTAATTTACATTGTCCACCTTACCAAAGGAAAATCGTTCATTGTTTTTCAAATTTAATTTACATTGTCATATAGCAACCGTTGGGAAGTCCATTTCATATCCAAACAAATGAACAAAATTAAAATGGCGAACTTACAACATGAAAGTGATTAGGGAATTATTAAATGCCACGCTACTCTCTAGCACCTTTTCTATGTGTATGGCTGATGTTGCCAAGAATTATACACCATCTCTCAACTACCGATAAAGGAGACGCGCCGGTAGCTCCGATGCAAATATCATGACGAGATGGCTTTGGATTGGAGATTACCCAATACTATGTATATATATATATATATATCTGATGCCTGTAAGCTGGTGTTTGTCTGCTTAATAAAAGTGTTATGTAATTGATGCGGTACCAGGACAGGACTAATTAGTGCAACGGATTCTAAAAAAAAAAAAAAAAAAAAATCATTTTTGCCCAATAAATTTTTAAAATTTTCGGCAACTTTAAGCTGATTAACGGTGGTCTATCGATATTTTAAATAAATCTAATTTTTTTGTGCATAAATTAGGTTCAAAACACTACATAATGCTTTTTACAACACTAAAAACGGACAAGTGGATGAATTTTAAAAAATCGTCAAAGTTGACCAGATGAGTTGTTTCGATAACGGCGGAATTTTTTTCGGCAATTTAGAATTAACAAAAAATTGCATGTCGGTAACAGAAATGAACGAAATTTTTTGTATATAAATTATGTTCATAACACTACATAACAAAATTTAGAATACTAAAAACGGATAAGTGAATGAATTTTAAATAATCATCAAAGTTGATCAGACGAGTTGTTTCGATGATGATGCAGTTTTTTTGAAAATTTTGAGTTAACAAAAAATGGTTATCTATCCGTAACAGAAATGATCCTAATTTTTTTGTATACAAACTACGTTCATAACGCTAAATAATAAAATCGAGAACACCAAAAACGGATAATATGTTATCGAGAGAAAATAAAATTTACGTAAAATAATAGAAAAAGTTTGGATGGACATAATTTTGTGCTCAGTGGTCCGTTTGAGGCAAAAAATTTTTTTTGATTTCGGGTATTTTTTCGAGATCTAGGTGCCGCAAATTGCCGGAGGCGGTTTGGTTTAGTATTTTTTCAAATAAAGCCCGTTTTCACCTTCAATTTTGGATTCGAAGTGTTAGGTGAATAAATTTGTAATATTTGTCTTGTTCTGTTGATAAAATTGAAATCTTCAAAAGGTAGAATGATGACTCACATCAGACCCAACTTTTAAAAAAAAATAATTTGAAGAGCAATATAGTGTTTTTTGAAACGTTGAAGAGTAATAAAATGTTATGATAATAATTATTATTTAAAAATTATCCACTAATCCGTTTTTGGTATTCTCGATTTTATTATTTAGCGTTATGAACGTAGTTACGTTTGTATACAAAAAAATCAGGATCATTTCTGCTATGGATAGACGATCATTTTTTGTTAATTCAAAATTTTCAAAAAAATTGCATCATCATCGAAACAACTTGTCTGATCAACTTTGGCGATTATTTAAAATTCATCCACTTGTCCATTTTTAATGTTCTAAGTTTTTTTATGTAGTGTTATGAACATAGTTTATATACAAAAAAATTGGTTCATTTCTGTTATCGACATGTAATCTTTTGTTAATTCTAAATTGCCGAAAAAAATTCCGCCGTTATCAAAACAACTCATCTAGTCAACTTTGGCGATTTTTTAAAATTCATCCACTTGTCCATTTTTAGTGTTGTAAAAAGTATTATGTAGTGTTTTGAACCTAATTTATGCACAAAAAAATTAGATTTATTTAAAATATCGATAGACCACCGTTAATCAGCTTAAAGTTGCCGAAAATTTTAAAAATTTCTTGGACAAAAACGATTTTTTTTTTTTTTTTTTTTAAATTCGGGTTATACCCGGGGTTTGGTACCCCGGGTTCTATGTAGAACCCAGGGTACCAAACCCTGGGTATAACGGCGTATACCAAATTTTTTTTTTTTTTTTTCGTATACCCGGGGTTCTGAACCCTGGGTAGCACTACTTCCGTATATAAGTTGAAAAGTGGTCAATTTTGTTTTAAATTTATATTATAAATGTAAACAACTCTTCCTATTCCTGTTAACTACAAGTCTACAACTGCTCCTTGAACACATCCACCCCAACCTACTCTCATACAATATTAAGTTAAAATTACATTTACTACCCCTAAAATCTCATTTTGAACCCTATACTTTCATGATATTGTCCCTTGTGGTTTCATATTCGCGTTATAGTGTCCCATTCAATCATATATATATATATATAATCATGGAGGCAATCCTTAAAAAAACAATTATTTATATTGATGGAGAATAGTCCAAAAGGGTCTCTAATCTCGAGTATAAGAGTTAGGTCTAGCAAGATGGGTATTTACACACACACACAAAAAAAAAGGGTACAAAATAATCGAGTATAGGTTCAACTTAATGGGTAGCGGGAAACAATAAATACAGTAAGAAACAAGTCACGTTTTAGGCTTACCTAATTATCCGATAATTGGCACAAATGACATTATAATTTTAATTGTTTTTTAGATTACAAGTTAAGAGATGAAATAATATGTCACATGTTATTTTTAATAAATTATTTTAAAAAAAAATATATATTAAAAACCATTTATAAATATTACCCTATATTTATCTAATATTACAAATTAAGATATATCATATATATTAATAACTCTTTTGTTTCTTTCAAATAACAACTTGTTATTTTGTATTTAGTTTTTTATAACATGTTAACATGTTTATAATTTTTCATGTGTAATGTATTTTTTTTATTTTAATTGTTTATAAAAAAAAAAATTATATGTTAACAGGTCTATAACATGTAATGAGTTAAACAGGTTTGTACTGTGACACGACACCTTATCGTATTGTGTTATCATTTCGTGTTATTGTGTGACAAGGTAACTTATCGTGTCAACACGATAATATTATGATGTGTTGTATTCGTGCTTTGATTTCATTGTATCATATTTATGTTTCATGTTATCGTGTCCATCTCAGATCATGACATGACACGAAATACGATATGATGACATGATTTGTCAGTCCTAGTACAAGTGTCATGTTTATGATGAGAACAGACCATTAAACTGAACTATGAAATTTCAGAGCAATATAATGTAACTTAAAATATTAAATGTAAAGCATAAATCAATTTATACTTGACTGGTACAAAATATAATATAAACATATCAAAACAAGTTTAGGAAAAGTTGTCTTTTACCCTTATATACGTTAATTTGTCGGGTTTGTATATACCACTAACACCCCCAGCATATGAAAATAACTATGATAATCTCCCGTCTTTTGATATATAGCAATGATACCACTTGAGATGCACCCTGAATTTCGAGAAAGGGATAGAAGAGGAAGACGTGATTTGGTTTACTCCTCTCAAATCTGTTTATTTTTGAAAAAAATAGTTTCAGATGTTTTTCCAGACGCTAGTTTTGAAAATGTTTCTTTAGGACGAAATTTGTTTGAAAAAGAAAGTCACCACTGAACATTGAGTTATAAATGGTATGTTAAGTCACTGAGATTTTGAAAATTATTTTTATTTTTTTAAATGGCCCAAGTTTTTTACTCGAAAAAATAATTGGTCTTAACTAGAGATTTCTTTAAAGTTTAGGGGTCGGTTATGTTCGGAGAAAGTGTTAGGCCCAAGACACCCATCTAAAGATGGTACCTTAGTTTAAATAAATTTTTAAATAAGAATAAATAAAGAACAAATGTCCCATTTTTAAACCGTCTATTCATTATGGAAGAATCAACAAGTTTGGCCCCCGATGGGATTTATTATTTGTTTGTTTAGTTCTGGTCATTTTGGCAAAATTAGTATGCATTTCAAAGATAAGAAAATAATTTCTGTGAGAATGTCTGCCGCTTAAGACTACAAGAATGTTGTGTATAATATCAAAGTGTAAAGGGGCATAAAGTGTTACAAAATCAAAGTAGAGGGGGGTAAAAAATAATTTTCCATTATATAATAAACCCATCGTAATTACATGGTACAATAATTACATAGCGTCGAGCCGGATGTGATTTTCAGTATATAAACTCAAGAAAGAAAGAGAGAGAGACAATATTAATTATAGAGAGAGAGGGTTGGGTTGGGTTAATAATTAGATCTGATAAAATGGGTTCAATAGGGGTTAGTGGTGGATTCGACGTGATAGTAAAGGAGGAGGAAGTGGTGTACCCGAGGGGAGGGCAGCAGCAGCAGGAGCACTGGCTGCCAATGTCAAACCTGGACCTTCTCCTACCACCTCTGGACGTAGGAGTTTTCTTCTGCTACAAGAAACGAAGCAGCAACAGCATGAACATCATCAAGCAAACCTTGGCGGAAGCGCTGGTTTCGTTCTACGCATTTGCGGGAGAAGTGGTGGAGAACGGACTTGGAGAGCCGGAGATATTGTGCAATAACAGGGGCGTTGATTTGGTGGAAGCGTATGGGGACGTTGACCTCAAAGACATCGACCTGCATCGCCCGGATGTCTCCGTTCATGGCAAATTGGTCCCCTTTAAGAACCACGGAGTCCTCTCCGTTCAAGTAAATTACTCTTTCATTTCCATCTATTTTCATACGTTCATGCCCAATAATCTTACCATATCTTCAGGTTTATGGCCATGCTAAATGAATTGCTCATTAGATTAACCAAAAACAAAAACATTATTTTAAATGAAGCTAAAAACGATTGAAAATTTCATAAAATGTCCAATCATTGCAATAACAATTAAATAGAGTTGTTTTGGATTTTATGCAATTTAATACCCATCCATTTTTTTTTTTTTTTTAAAGCCTCCTAAGAAATAATTATTTAAAAAAATAAAATAAAATTATCCCTTCTCAATAATTGTTCCGAAGAGACACATTAGCTAGGTTGGGTTAGAGCGGAAAATGACTTGTATAGAGAGGGAGAACGCGAAGTAGTTGGTGGTGGGAGAGATGAGTGTAACTATTAAGGAAAAATATTATTAATCAAAACTTATTACTTTATCACTAAATTTTTCAATAATAAAAATATTGTATTTTAATATATATAACTAGTTTTAAATCCGTATAATATGCTGCTCTAAAAAAATATTACAATAATAGATATTTTTAATTTGAAGTTTTTGATATTATAATTTTGATTCTTAACCTATCGTATAACAGAAAAATATTTTTTAAAGGATAATTTTTTTAAGAATTTGTTTGAAATTTATATAAGTTAGAGGAGAAATTTAGTATGTGAAATTTTAAAGTTTATAATTAATTTTTCCTAAAAATAAAGAGGTGAAAATGTATATTTTCTAAAAATTATGGGTGATTAGTTCATAGAAAATTTAGGATATTAATAGTGAAAAACAAGATCTTGACCATTAATTTAATAAGAATAAAGAGATTGAAAAAACGTCTTATTTTGAGTTGTGATTCATTCAAACAATTCTTTAAAGTAGTAGAATAAATTAAATTAAAAAGTTAATTAATGTGGAAAACTGGCTCTGCTTATTTTTAAGGCGCAAGAGAGATAAAATCTATAGACAAAATTAATTTAAAAACTTCAAATTCTAAGAAATTAGCATTTACCACTTTGAATTTGAAGGAGATGATAATATATATACACGGGTTCCCACTAGGACAATCGATCTATATATAATCTCTTTGTATGTAATATTGTATTTTTTACATATATCTGAAACAGTTTTTTAGAGGTCATAAAAAAATAAATGGTAATTATAAAATTTTTGAGGATTAACAAATTCAAGGAAGATGTTTAATATTTTATTTGGTTTTTGAAAAAACTGAAAATTCCATTATTGGAATCAATCAAATTAATCCAACGATTGGCTATGTAATCATTAGCTGTAAGTTGAGAAAGAGATTATCAAAACGAAAGAGAAATTGTCAGCAGTCGTACATGGAAATATATAATAGTCAAGTCATGGTTAGATTTAAAAAAATACAAAACCATTTTAATATGGCATTGGTTCATTTATCCAAAAAAATGTCCCAATCAACCCAAAAAATAAAATACAAATATTACTAATCTCACCAGTCGTACATGGAAATATATAATAGTCAAGTCATGGTTAGATTTAAAAAAATACAAAACCATTTTAATATGGCATTGGTTCATTTATCCAAAAAAATGTCCCAATCAACCCAAAAAATAAAATACAAATATTACTAATCTCACCAGTCGTACATGGAAATATATAATAGTCAAGTCATGGTTAGATTTAAAAAAATACAAAACCATTTTAATATGGCATTGGTTCATTTATCCAAAAAAAATGTCCCAATCAACCCAAAAAATAAAATACAAATATTACTAATCTCACCGGTCGTACATGGAAATATATAATAGTCAAGTCATGGTTAGATTTTAAAAAAATACAAAACCATTTTAATATGGCATTGGTTCATTTATCCCAAAAAAATGTCCCAATCAACCCAAAAAATAAAATACAAATATTACTAATCTCACCAACTTAACGTCATTTTAATCAGAAATTATTATATATAGACTGACGTGTGGTTCTTGACCTGGCCAATTAACATCATTTTTTCTCGGGTTAAACCCCCTCAAATTCCACATACACCTCCTAATTTTCAATGGTGACCCACTACTGGAGCTTTTTTTAATGAACGGACCATTTTACCCTTACTAATTTAGACCAAAAAAATAATAAAATAATCTCAAGTAGACCAGAAAAATGAATTGCCCTTTTTCTTTTTCTTCCCATCTCTTTCCTCCTTTTTTTTTTTTTTTTTTTTTTATCCTAATCATCTTTATCTGTTCACGATTCTTCCTCTTCATCCCTGTCTTCATGCTCCCATTAGCAGATCTGAGACATTTTCGGTGTTGTTATTCGCTTTGGTGTTGTTTTTAAATGTTGTATTGTTTGGTTCGACGACAATGGCGATTCATGCTCCCTTGAGCAGATCTAAGCCATATTCAGTGTTGTTATTCGCTTCGATGTTGTTGTTCACTTCTGTGTTTTTATTCGGCGGTGTATTGTTTGGTTCTGAGTGACGGCGATGATGATTCATGCTTCCTTGAGCAGATCTGAGTCATCTTCGGTGTTTTTGTTCGCTTCGGTGCTGTTGTTCACTTTGGTGTTGTTGTTCGGTGGTGTATTGTTTTGTTCTGAGCGACGGTAATGACGATTCATGCTCCCTTGAGTAGATCTGAGCCATCTTTGGTGTTCTTGTTCACTTCAGTGTTTTTGTTCAGCGGTGTATTGTTTGGTTCTGAGCGGCGGTGATGACGATTCATGCTCCCTTGAGCAGATCTGAACCTTTGTTCAGTGGTGGTGTTCGCTTCTGTGTTGTATTGATTGGTTCAACAACGATGACGATTCACGCTCCCATGAGCAGATTCGAGTCATCGATGGTGGTGGTGTTCGCTTCTGTGTTGTTCGGCAATGTATTATTTGGTTCGACGGCGATGACCATTCACGCTCCCTTCAATAGAGTCGAGCCATCGATGGTGATGGTGTTCGCTTCGGTGCTGTTCGGTAGTGTATTGTTTGGTTCGACGGTGATGACGATTCACGCTCCAAGCAGATCTAAGCCTTCGATGGTATTGAGTCGCTAGTAAAGATGGACGGTGAATATTGGTGGGGAGGAATCGGTGAAAAGAGGAAAATAAAAAAGAAATAAAAAAATAATTAATTAAAAAGAAATTGGGGTAATTTGGTCAATGAACAAAATTAATAAGGGTAATATAGTCATTTAAATTGAGAAGAAACTGATAAAGAAGGTCAACATTGACAATTTTGACTTTCTAAGGGCATTTTCTGAAGAAAAAATGAACTGGGCATTTGAGTGTTCTTTGACCATATAGTTCAAGGAGTGTCCCATGTAGTTTTGAAAGTTAAGGGGATTCTCACGGTTTTGGTCAAAAATTGAGGGGTATAAGTGGTATTAACCCATTTTTTCTCCAATAAAAGTCTGGCTCATGAAAAATAGAAGAATTAGGTATTCTCATCGTTAAACGTGCTAAGAAAGAAGCCTACTATCATTATTTGTATAATGATATCACAATTATTTGTATAATAATTGTGATATATATACACACACCAAAACAAAATAAAAAAATCCCAAAGTTGTCGGAGAAGATATTATGAAACTAGTCGTCCTATACTAACTTTACCATAATTTATGATTTTTTATAAGCTCTTTAATTTTTTATTATTGAGGGGACAATGAATTTTTTAGTCCCTGACAAATAACTTGAGTGCTCAATTGATCCATCGTATTTGAAAATAAACACATTTTTATGAGTCGGTTTTGTCCCATGTTCTCTCTTCCTTCGCTAGTGGCGGCAAAAATGATGAAGTTCCTTAAGTCCAACTGAAATGGGTACTGTGATAGAGATAAAGTAGTGGATTTGGGTAAAGAGAGAGAGAGAGAGGAGATGGGAGAAGAGAGAGATCGGAGATGGTGGTGGATGTCGGTGGTGTGGTGAGGGAGGTGGTAGCCACCGTTTGGGCTGAGGAAGAGGATCGTTTGGGTTGAGGAAAAGGACGTAAGATGAATAGCGTCCAAAACACACACCTGACCCTTAAGCTTTAGATAGAAAATAAAATTACCCTAATTAAAAAATTTTAAGGGTATAAATATAATTTAACAATAATTAACAAAAAACTTAACTGAAGAGTCAATTTGAAACGAAAATGAAATGTCAGAGACCAAATGTGTCTATTTCTAAAAAAAAATACGTCTATTTCCAAATATGAAGAGTCAATTAAACACCAGAAATTATCCCATTATTGAGCTATACGTCATAAAATATTATAAGATCATTAATTATTGACCATTTTTTTTTAGAATAGAATTCTAACAAATTATGACATGTAGATTTATTTCAAATTCATGCCGACCTATTAACCTTTCATATATGCACACACATATATACCCAGTGCCTGAGTTTTAATTTTAAATAATTAAATTTATAAAAAAAAAAAAAAAAAAAAAAACAAGAATACTTAGATTAACATCAATGGGCGAGAGTGAGCATAGACAACAATGGCAATGGCATGGGGTTTGAGTGAGAGAGAGATAGAGATTGAAAGAGATGAGGCAACGGCTAATGTTAATATTAACTTGTTACTTGATCTCAACCGTTGAATAAAAAATTAATCTAACAACCTAAAGTGTCTCTTAAGATATAAACTGAGTTGTTTTATTATATATTAAAGTATACCACATGTCTGAAAGAATAAATTTTAAAAAATGAACCTAATTTTTAATTTGAATTTTTCTTATATCATTCAAAATTTATTAATTGTTCCTCAATAATAGATTTTCAAAAAATAAAAAGTAGTTAGTGATTCATAAAAAGCTAATAAAAAAAAAAAAATGAACGAGGACTGCAAAATCCACAAATTAGGAGAAAATAGTTTTGAATATTGACTAATCAAATAGTGGTCTTGATAGAGGTGTGGCCATCTATTCTTAAAGATGGATGACTTGCTAGGGCTTGAAAGAGAAAGGGGTTGTGAATTTTAATAGAAAATATTTCCATAGTGATAGAGAAAGAAAAGAATCTTTTAATAAAATGGAAATAATTGATAGAGAAAAGAATATGCGTTTGGAATGGCACATTTCCCTCACTATTTTAGTAAGCAAAATATGTTTAAAAAATGTACATTGAGTTGTTATATATATATATATACTAGGGTATAACCCATGATTGAAGGAATAAGTTTTAATTTTATTATATTGTAAAATTTATAATTAAGAAAATATACATACCGGCTCAGACCCTAAACCGAGCTTGGGAGCTGTTGCAACTGTCCGCTACCTATATAGAAAGAACAGTTACGTTCAAAACATAACGGTCCACTCATCCAATAATTTCACTAAATTTTGGACATTAATGAGGATTGACCATAATTCATGAAAGAATTTAAAAAAAAAAAATATTTGATCTCCTATAAATACTACCAGAGATGATCTATTCAAGTGCACATACTTTTTCCTATCACTTATTCTGCCAAAACTCCTGTAGAACATACCAATTATTCTCACCGTCGAACCCATCCGCGTTGCATTGTTATGTAAGAATTGAAACCAAAAGGATATCACGTTCCGAATCTAAAGGACTTATCTCTAACGATCCAAATTTTGACATCATCATATATTACCATCATTATTATTTAAACTCACAAAGTGTGAATAGGATGAAGACATTGTATATTATAATGTTATATCACAATTAATTTTCAAAATCACAAATATTGCAATCCTTGTTACAACTATTACTTACAATAGTTTTGTTACTTTTCATCCTAACAAAATTTTGTAATGATATGATAATTAGATTATGCAATAATTCCAAGTGGTAATGGAGAAAGTACAACTCCAAATATAATATATTGATTACCAATAGAATGGATCAAATAATTTTTTGATTAGAAGAGTAGTAATATAGTTGGCTCTGGTGGATATCTTCTGCTTTTGAAGACCTTGAACTCCGGTTATTGGTTTTGTATTGGTGTTGCTTTTACAAATTTGTGGTGTTTTTTGGTTTCTTGTAAGGTATGTGTGGAATATAGTTACTCCGGTGTGTTTTGGAGTTGTTTTGTTTTTTGGTTCGAGCTCTAGGATTCCTTGTTAGCTTTTAGGAGAATCCCTAGTTAAGGGCTATCGGCCCTTTGCTGGAATATTTTGTGAGTGTTGTTTGTTGGGGGTTTTCAGCTACATGGTATTTTGTTAGCGTGTAGTAAGAGAGATCATTTCCCTCATTAATATAATCAACTGCTTATAAAAAATAAAAATAAAAAAGTCCCAAATTTACAAATAAAGTTATAATTGAAGTGACCAGATATAAAATATATATATATATTTACCTTTTTTAATAGATCTCTGAAATTAAGTTTCAAAAATATTATTTTAAAAAAAAATATATATATATATTCCTGTTACAATTAAAATTATCTCGTGGTCAATTTACAATATATAATGCATAAAAACAATAATAAAAGTGGGGCGCAACTTTTATGAGAGCAGGCATGCATGCACGTCTTTTATCAAACTGATTGCATATAGGTGACGGAGCTGAGATGCGGCGGTATAGTGATCGGATGCACCTTCGATCACCGAGTAGCGGATGCTCATTCCGCCAACATGTTCTTCGTGGCATGGGCACAGATCGCTCGATCCATCGACCAATCTCTAATCCCATCCCCCTCATTCAGGCGCTCTCTTCTCAATCCGAGACGCCCATTTCACTACCACAAATCCATCGACGATTTCTACGTCCTCCTCTCTTCCTTACCACCCCCCGAAGAACCCACTGATCACCTCATCAGCCGTATCTACTACGTCAAAGCCGAGGCCATGGAAGAGCTTCAAACTCAAGCCACTTCTACGGCAATTAATAGAAGAAGCAAACTCGAGTCGTTCAGCGCAATCCTGTGGAAGATTGTAGCCGAGTTGGGTCGCCAAGAGAGCAAGAAATGCAAGTTGGGTATTGTGGTAGACGGGAGAGGAAGGCTAAACAAGAAAAACAAGACAATGCAGAACTACTTTGGAAATGTTCTTTCTGTTCCGTTTGTTGAAGCCAGCGTCCGGGAGCTTAAGTCGATGGACTTGACGAGAGTTGCAGAAATCGTTCACGATTGTCTCCGTGAGGGGACAAAAGAAGAACATTTCCTGGGTCTGATTGATTGGGTGGAATTTCATAGGCCCCAACCAGCAATAGTAAAAGTTTACTGCAAGGAGCCGGAGGATGAGGCGGCAATTGTTGTGTCGTCCGGACAGAGATTTCCGGTTTCGGAGATAGATTTCGGGTGGGGTAAGCCCCATTTTGGGTCGTACCATTTCCCTTGGGGCGGAGAAACGGGGTATGTGATGCCGATGCCCAGCAGCAGTAGGGATGGAGATTGGATCGTTTACATGCACTTACTTGAGAGGCACTTGGATTTCATTGAGGAGAAGGCGGCTCATATTTTCAGACCCATCACTCCTACTTATCTCAACATTGTTGCAAAATGATAATTGAGGCAACTAGCTATGGAGATACTCCTATTGTGTCTCTGTCAGTTTCATGTCATATATATACTTGTTTAGGAGATACTCCTATTGTGTCTCTTTCTTTTGTCTATTTGTGTTACAAATTATATTGTGTGATTTCGTTACCAGAAAATTGTTAGACAATGATTCGTGGGAGTAAGAATATTACCGTTGCAAAATGACTAAATGAGAAGAAAATATGTTACTTTATGCCCTTAGAGAGTGATTTTTTCCTATCCAACTATTGTCTTAGATTTTTCTAACTTTGTTTATTAGGAAAGGGTAAAAGTGTTGCAGGTGTTAATTAGGTTTTGGGAGTTGGGATCGTTGACGAAATCAGCAGCATCATTTAGCATCGTTTATGAGAATTTCGAGCAAAAAGTTTTGGAATTTCCATCAATCTATTATTTTTTGCCACCATCTTTGTATTATCCACCGGAGCTCTGGTGGAGCAACAACCCCTGATTCTAGAATACCACAACAGTGCCCTTTTCAACGGAAAAAACACTGGCAGCGGTCGCTTATTTTAATTTTCAAAAGTTTCAGGTCTAAAGTGTAAATTCAGACAAACTTTAAACTGAAGTTTAGAGAGACGAATTTTGGACAAACACAAGTTTCGCTAATTCGATTGAATTTCGGATAAACACAAGTTTTGAATCAAATTGAAAATTTATAAAAGTTAATTGGGGGACTAACATGAAAAAATTAAAAGTGATTTTTCTATGAATATCACTTTTAATATGTTAATTTTACTTTTCACCCTTTAATTTGAAGAAATTTCACCAATTACACTTTACATTTTGACCCCAAAAATTTTTATTTTCACCGGTTTTATCAAATTGACGACCAAAAATATTTATTTTCAAAATTTAACTTTCCAATAATATTCTAGAGAGTTTTATTTCATGTTTAAAATTTTAATTTCGAGAAAATCAATTTATAAGTCTTTAATTAGATAAATAAGTGCCCAATGTCACACCCCACCCCGGGCTCCCGTCACCCTGGGGCCGGCGTGACGTCGGCATGACATCACCCAACTGACTATACAACCACAATAAAAAAAACAGACAAATGATATGTACAACATATACATAATTCCTATTGATAGGGACACATTGTCCGAACTATAAGGATAATCAAAATTCGAATCCCATGAATCTCACTTAGATTCATCTCTGACACCTCTCCTCGAAATTCCTCTCTAATGACTCCATCGCATGACCCGCATAACTCTATCTAGCGCCAGTAGGGGACCAACCAACTACTAACTGTTATACATGCGAGTGTACTGCCTTCTTAGTAAAAACATTTTGGGATAATAAATCATTCTACAACATCAAAATGGATCAAGCGTAGGTATGTAAACAACGCGTAACCAGTAAAAATTTCTCCATAATATAAGTAGTGGAAATAAACCCACAAGTATAAGTTTTATCCAAATCCATCTAATATAAAACCATACCAATCACCAGGGTAAATAATAAATTACTCAATATAAGTAAAACATCACATCTCAAACACACACCTCCACACACATACTGGCCAGCCCTAGTGATCGTTTTAACCTCACGATCGGGAGTTGCAACAGTACAATAAACATTCGTAGGAATGCCTTCCTACGAAATATCCACACCTCTTTTGGGGAGAAATATAATCCACACCCCTTACGGGGAGAAACATTCATATCCCATGGGAAGAATCCACACCCCTTACGGGGAGAAATCACACCTATTTCGGGGAGAACAATCTTGGCATCGTCAAATCAAATACAATATCAGCGAGTCACAACTCAATAAATATCGTCAAATCACCACGTCTATCTCTTTTCCTCAAAACCAACTTTTAAGCCCAAAAGCATATTTCACACTTTTCTTTTTAGAGAAAACGTCTGATTCTTTCAAAACTACTTTTCCACCCTTTATTTTTCTTTTGAAAACCAGACATTTTTAGGAAAACAGATGTTTTCTATTTCCTTTTTAAAAATATCGTCTGATTTTACCAAATTCAACAAAAATTCATTTTTAGTTTCATTTTGGAAACCATCGAAATCTCCCAAAAACCCAGTTTACCAACTCACCCAAATCCTGCTTGATCCATATGATTTATAAATTCATACAATTTAAGTAAACACAAATTTTATCCTATATATACATAGAAAGATAGTTTGGTAAGAAGATAGTACACTCACCTCGTTATCCGTTCTCAAAAACCCTCACCGACCACACTCTATCGGGACACCAGTGCCTGCGAACCTAACAATGACAGAGCCTAAATTAATATCTTGTCTAAAACATTCGAATCATGCAGTGCCGACCCTATCTTCCGAATCGTTACTGTTTTACGTACCACGTAATTAAAATTAATTAATCGTTACGAAATTATTAAAATTTTTGGATGTGTAACGCTAAATAAATTTAATTTAATGAAAATTAACAATCGATTGAAATTTCACCTGTTTCCGAATCGTTTGGCGACCCCGAGATGGGTTTTTGATTTTCAGTGGGGCAGTTTGTGTAATTTTCTTTTCTATTTTTTTCCCCTTTTTTTTTTCTTCTTCTTCTTCTCTTTTTTTTTTTTTTTTCCTTTTCTGTTCACTGAACAGTTCCCAGCCGTCCCTCTCTCTCTTCCATTTCCGTTTCTGATGTGGGTTCCCGCCGGTACACCCTCACCGCCGATCAACCCACCACCACCGATCCCACCCTACGGCAACCATGACCACCCCACTGAGCTGATCCGTAGTACACACGCCTGGTCAAACACTCCTATTCACCTCGTCGGACTGAACACGTACCCACCCAGGATCGCCGTGAACCGTAGCACTGCTGCCGACGAGTTTCCCCGCTGATCAATGCTCTGATCAATGCTCTGATCACACCCACACACTCACGATGGACGAATGAGCAGCACCCCCATCCAAAACACTCACCGCCGGACGACTCCCACATCTCCGACGACCATGAACGGAAAGCAGGGCACCCACACAGTCACTCACCTATCGGCCGACCGAAATGCTCCCACTCCCCGGACGAACGACGATACACACCGGCGACGGAAATACGCACAGGAAATTCGCCGGACAGTGTGCCCACTTCCCTGACGCTCTGATCCTCTCTCTCTCTCTCCTCTGTTTCCAGATTTTCCTTGATGATTTTTCTTTTTCAGATTTGGTTTGATATTTTTGATCATTACCCATGCATGAAAGTATATATACTGCATGAAATCGGTGGGTTCAATGCATCCGAGAGTGCCACGTCGTCGCTCTCTCTATTCCCTGCCGGCCGGTTGTCGTCTGATCACGCTTATATATATATACATATAATAAAAATCCTTTTTTTTTTAATTACCCTTTCCTCCCCCCAACTTCCTTTAAGTCTTAATTTTAATCCATTTCAAAAATTTCTTTTTTTTTTTTTTTTTTTAAAAGAGTTTCTAAGATTTTCAATTTCACCCCTTTAAGTTTCAATTAAAAGTTAAATATCAATTTACCTCCCTAAGTTGGGATTTAACGCTTCTAGATTTTTAATTTGGCTCAATTTCATCTCGAATTTCCATAATTACTCTAAAATACAATTGAAATGACGTGCGTGTTAATTCGGGGTCTTACACCCAAAATACTGAAATCACTACGAGCACACCCCCTAGGAGTAGAACTAAGCATTGGATGCTTCTTGAGAGTGGTTATAGCCAAATTACAGCATACCAAGGTCATTACTATAAGTAGTATGAATTGAAATAAGCACTTTGGAAGTTTCTCCATGCCATTTTATTTATAGAAGGGGTCTAATGTGTAATGATTTCACCCTAAGCGGGTAACCCCCATAAATCAGGGGGCATTAAATGCCCTTTGGTTTGCCTGTGTATCCATGAATGCGCAGGCAACCAAATCCCTATAAATAGAGGCCATTTTTTCAAGATACAACACATTAAACAACATATTGATCTCATATCTCTCTAAGTCCAAATTTTCGCTCGGGTTTGCTTAATTCCGAAGCATTATGCCTCTCAAAAACACTAAAAAAACCTCTAAAAATCTCTCAAAATATCATCTTGACACTCTTTTACAAAGAGTTCAAGAAACCACACAAGAAAAACCAAACAAAATAAGAAGAAGGAAAAGAAGAAGGTAAACAATTAGGGAAAGACCACTCCCCTAAGTTAGGAAAGTTTTTCTTCAACACCCTTTTGTTTGCATATCATTTTTGTCTTTTGTCAAGAAATACAAGAAACCAAACATAAAGAACCTAAAATAAATTGACTAACATAACTACTAACAAATGACTATTTATTTTACCGCTATGCGCCTTTTCGTACTTTACTTTTCCTGGACTTTTTTCTTTTTTAGCCTAGGCCATGGACCGGTACAAAGTCACTGACCATGTCCTGGCGCCCATTTTTACTTTTTTCTTTGATTGGTATTAAATCTCAGACTCTAGCTTCGCACCATTTTTATTTTCTTTTAGCATAGGCCTTTGACTAGTATTAAGTCTCAGACTCTGGCCTGACACCGTTTTTATTTTCTTTTAGCCTAGGCCTTTGACTGGTATTAAGTCTCAGACTCTCACCTAACACTCTTTTTATATTCTTTTAGCCTAGATCATGGACTGGTACTAAGTCTCAGGTCATGGACTGGAACCATTTTAATTTTTTTAGCCTAGATCATGGATTGACACTAAGTCACAGACCATGGACTGACATCCTATATATATGTAATCAAGTCTTTGGACTGGATCTATATAAATCTATGTCAAGTCCTTGTCGCTAAAAGGTGGAATAAACAGAGACTCTCTATTTCTTATGGGATAAGTGTGTGTACCTTCTTCAAAAATATTTCCTCCTTCTTAGTTATGAGTAGGACTGGCCATATATATATATATATATTATTTTTTTCACTAACAAAAATTAAACCAAAATATCAAACTTGCCTAAGCAAGTTAGTTTGGTTGTGGTGTTCTTGACAAGAATAAAAAATGCATTTCATTTTTTGTTTCATGTTTTATCCTTATTTTTTCTTAAACAAACAAAAAAACAAGGGAAAAAAATAAAAATGAGAAAAATGAGTTTTACATGGAAAGTTTTTTTTAACAAAAAGGGACTTTTGTTTTACTTAAAAAAGAAAATAAAATAAAGCTTTTTTTAACTTTCTTATAAATAATTTTCTAAGTTTCTTCTTTAAAAAAATAAAATAAAATAATGTCTTTTAAAAGTGTTTTCTTAACTTGTTTTTCTTCTAAAATACTTTAAATGTTGTCCTTCCAAAAATACTTCTAAATTTTAATAAAGAAAATCTCTCTTATAATTGTCAAAAGCTGAATATTCTTGATTTGTGAATTTGAAAAGCGCTAGTCTTTATTTACACCTTTAACTAGATCTCCAAGAGCTAGTTTTCAAATTCCAAGACTTTAAATGATCATTGGGAACCCCATATATAACATACTTTCAAAATAAGTATGTTTCATTTAAAAAAAAATACTTTTAGAAAAGCTCGACTTGGTCCCCAAAACATTTTCGATTCAAAATTCTTAAGGACATGAAGTAGTTTCATCAATTCAATTGAAAGAATAATTAAATATGTGGACCAAATAAATAAGAAACAAATAATATACAATATATATAAGCAAAACATTTCAATTCCTTAAAAAACGCATTTAAAATTGACAAAAACGAAGAGATTTGACCCAAAAACCTAGTCAGTCAAAAAACTGATTGTTGATTGTCAGTTAACGAAGCACACTGCCAGTCGATAACCCTCTCCAACTGTCAATATTGTGATCGTTGCAAAACTTTCAGTCGGTTGACCAACTAGTTGGTCGGTTAACCGATTCGATTAGAATAGTTTTCCTATTTTTCCATTTTCAACTACTAGAATGGTTAGTCAACCAACCTTACCCGTCGGTTAACTGAATTGGCCAATAGGTTATCCATTTCAATTCCTTAAGCTACAATTTTTGTGAGTCGACCAACCATTTTCGTTGGTTGACTGAATTAACTTGAAAACACATCATTTTAAGAGTTAAAACCATTTTTTCATTTAGACCCTTAACCAAAAACATTTTTATGTTTTAACACTTTATAAAAACTATTTATAATTTTGAATTTATTACTTCTAATTAAAACACACATAAGATGTATTAATTTTAGAGTGTCGTGCGTGATTCTGATTGGGGTTGCATTAAGATCATAAAGGCAATGAGTTGTGTTGGCTCAGTAGAATACCTAAGAGGGAGGTGAATTGGGTAATTAAAAAATTATCAGAGAAATAATAATACTTCAAAAATCAAACAATTAATTTTATCCTAAAATTAATTATTATCTTTATAGCAGCAGATAAGTGTAATAAGCTTTAGGTGTACACCCAAACAACACAAGATAAAATCATGGAATTAAGCAATGCAGTATACACCGATATATCTTGGTTCACCAAGCTACTCTTGGCTAATCCAGTCATCCAAACCCTACAGAGATTCGCACCCACTAAACTTAAGATTCCTTTACAGGTAGGAACCAAACCCTCACAATGATTCTTTTCGCAGGTTCAGAATCAACCTTTACAAATTCATTTTCATAGGCTTAGGAATAACCTCTACTTTTTACAAGTTCAAGAATAGCCTAATTCTATTACAGGGAGAATCACAACGTAATTCTTTTTATACCTTAGGCTCAAGAATCAAAATCTCACAGAAATACTCTAACTATCATTTTCCCAAGTAAGGATGAAATCTTTACAAAATTCACTCAAAATCAATTCTATATAGGAAGAATTACTACCTCAATCTATTTATAAGAAGAGATTAAAAATCGGCTATCCTTTTATTAAATACCCCCAACAGTATTTAATCCGTCACACTACTCACCAATACAAATTGATAAGCAGATTATCTCACTTAGAGTTTCTACCACCCTAGATAAATTAAAACTCGATTAATATTTCAAATCTAGTGATAGAAAAGTGTGAGATTGAAAATCTGATTTTAAACAAAATATGGGTAGCAAATAATTGAGCACGTAATCAGATTCAAGAAATTATTTATAAAATATTTTCTTCAATAAAGAATCAAAAATAATTTCTAAAGATCAATTTAAAAAATTAAACAAGCAATGTAATAAAGAAAGTAATTGGAAAGATCTCACCCGAAATTCACAGAAAAAATAAATAGAGTGATGTTACTTCAGATCTGGTAGCAGCAAAGATTAATAGCCAATGATTCAAGATCGTCTCTTAGAATAACTCACAAATTCAGCATGATAATTCTTAGAACAACACAATATGATCTTATCTCATTTAGCTCACTTCTCTTGATTTTGATTCACTGCTTAATGATATATGAAAAACACAGGTCTATATATTTGGGATATAAATTAGCTCTCTAATAGCTAGTTCCCATGTATCATGACACTTAAATGCTCTCTTAGACACCGTATATCATTATGACATTATTTTGATTCAATTCACTTAATTACAGCTTTTAAATCTTTCAATTAAGCCTCTCAAATATTTCTCAATCACAATTAGAATAGAATAGAAACAATTTCATGTACCAAATTGAGAAATATTAAAACTTAATGAACCAACTTAATAGGATTTAAATAATAGATGAAACATATCTTAAATATCAATAAATCCCTTAAATCTCTCTCAAATCCCAATAAAAACGGTTACTTTTAGATATAATTTTGGAATGCACAAAATCCTGAAACAGGGCCCTCAATCGAACGACCAGTCGACTACTAGATTTAGGATCAAAATTATCGGATTCATCGGTCGACATATCTGTCGACTTGGAGATTCAGAGAGTTTGATTTACTTTCACCAGTCGATCTACCTGTCGACTTAGAGATACAAAGAGTTCAGTTTCTCTTCACCGGTCGACCTGTCTGTCGACTTAGAGATATAAAGAGTTTCTCCTACTTGGTCTGGTCGACTTACCAGTCGACTTATGTGTGCTGGATCTCTTTTCTGAACTTGTTTTTAACTTATTATCTTTTACGTTTTTGCCCCTTTAATAATTTTCTTTTCTAAATAAGCTCCACTAACTTCTTAAATTCCATTTTAGTCAATTATAAATATTTCTTTTCAAATACACATAGAAGCAAATAATTTCATCTTATCAAAACACATAAAAATAATAAATTTTAATGTTTCTCAATTTGGTACATAAAATTGTTTCTATTCTAATTAATTGAGATCGAGAAATATTTGGGGGACTTAATTGAGAGATTTAAAAGATATAATTAAGTTAATTGAACCAAAATGAAATTATAATGATATACGGGGTCTAAGAGAGCATTTAAGTGTCATGATACAAGGGAACTAGCCGTTAGAGAGCTTATTTATTTCCCATATATATAGACCTGTGTTTTTCATATATCATTAAGTAGTGAAACATAGATTAAGAGAGCTTAAAGAGTTAAGATCATATTGAACTGTTATAAGAGATATCATTCTAAGATTATGTGAAAGCTATTCTAAGAGACGATCTTGAGAATCATTGGTTATTAATCTTTGTTGCTACTGGATCAAAAGTAACATCGCTCTATTTATTTTTTATGTGGATTCCGGGTAAGATCTTTCCTATTATTTTCTATTTATGCATTGCTTGTTTATATTTGGAAATTGATCTTTAGAATTTTTTTTTTTATTCTTTGTTGAAGAAAATATTTTATAAATAATTTCTTGAATCTGATTACGTGCTCAATTATTTGCTACCCTTATTTTGTTTAAAATCAGATTTTTAATCTCACACTTTTCTATCACTATATTTGGGATATTAATAGAGTTTTAATTTATCTGGGATGGTATAAGTTCCGAGTGAGATAATCTACTTATCAATTTGTGTTGGTAAGTAGTATGACGAATTAAATACCGTTGGGAGTATTTAATCAAATGGTGGCCAATTTTCAGTCTCTTCCTGTAAAGAAATTGAGGTAGTAATTCTTCTTAGATAGAATTGATTGTGAGTGATTTTGTAAAGGTTTAATCCTTACTTGGGAAAATGATAGTTGGAGTGTTTCTATGAGGTTTTGATTCTTGAGCCTAAGGTATAAAAAGAATTAGGTTGTGATTTTTCCCGTAATAGAATTACGTTATTCTTGAACCTGTAAAAGTAGAGGTTATTACTGAGTCTATGAAAAGAAATTTGTAAAAGTTGATTTTAAGTCTGGGAAAAGAATCATTGTGAGGGTTTGGTTCCTACCTATAAAGGAATCTTGAGTTTAGTGGGTGAGAATCGCCGTGGGGCTCAGAGGACTAGATTAGCCAATAGTAGCTTGATGAACTAAAATATATCGGTGTGTGCTGCATTGCTTATTTTCTTGATTTTATCTTGTGTTGTTTGGGTATGCACCTACAATTTATTACATCTATCCGCTGCTATAAAGATAATAATTAATTTTAGGATAAAATTAATGGTTTGATTTTTGAAGAGTTAGTATTTCTCTAATAATTTTTTAATTACACAATTCACCCCCCTTTTGGGTATTCCACTAGGCCAACAAATCAATTTTTCTTTTTAAACTCAAGCTCTCTTTAGCAAAAAGTAGTGTGAAAGAAAGTAATTTTTTCATGACAATATAGATATTTTCATTATCATCATCTCCATCACTACCACTAAAATTACAAGAATCATAAATCACATTATCATATACACATTTACCACTATCAAAAGAGGATATACAAAAAATATTATTCATGGTGTGTGCACGTGACTGGTTTAGCTAAAATGTTAAGCCTTACGAGCTAAAACCAGTTTTGATGTCAATTGTGGGCCCAGTGGAATACCCAAAAGAGGAGGGGGTGAATTGGGTAATTAAAAAATTATCAGAGAAATAATAACAATTCAAAAATCAAACAATTAATTTTATCTTAAAATTAATTATTATCTTTATAGCAGCGAATAAGTGTAATAAGCTCTAGATGCACACCTAAACAACACAAGATAAAATCAAGGAAATAAGCAATGCAGTACACGCCGATATATCCTGGTTCACCAAGCTACTTTAGGCTATTTCAGTCCTCCGAGCCCCACAGAGATTTGCACCCACTAAACTCAAGATTCCTTTACAGGTAAGAACCAAACCCTCACAATGATTTTTTTCGCAGGTTCAGAATCAACCTTTACAAAAAAAAATTCACAGGCTTAGGAATAACCTATATTTTTTATAGGCTCAAGAATAACCTAATTCTATTACAGGGAGAATCAAAACCTAATTCTTTTTATACTTTAGACTCAAGAATCAAAACCTCACAAAAATACTCCAACTATCCTTTACCCAAGTAAGAATGGAACCTTACAAAATTAACTCAAAATCAATTATATCTAGGAAGAATTACTACCTCAATCTATTTACAGGAAGAGATTGAAAACCAGTTACCCTTTGATTAAATACCCCCAACAGTATTTAATCCGTCACACTACTCACCAATACAAATTGATAAGCAGATTATCTCACTCGGAGCTTCTATCGCCCTAGATAAATTAAAACTCGATTAATATTCCAAATCTAGTGATAGAAAAGTGTGAGATTGAAAATCTAATTTTAAACAAAATATGGGTAGCAAATAATTGAGCACGTAATCAGATTCAAGAAATTATTTATTAAATATTTTCTTCAATAAAGAATCAAAAATAATTTCTAAAGATCAATTTTCAAAATTAAACAAGTATTGTAATAAAAAAGTAATTGGAAAGATCTCACCCGAAATCCACAAAAATAAAAATAAAAATAGAGCGATATTACTTCAGATCCGGTAGCAGCAAAGATTAATAGCCAATTATTCAAGATCGTCTCTTAGAATAGCTCACAAACTCAGTATGATAACTCTTAGAACAACACAATATGATCTTATCTCATTTAGCTCACTTTTCTTGATTTTGATTCACTACTTAATGATATATGAAAAACGCAAGTCTATATATATGGGCTATAAATCAGCTATCTAACAGCTAGTTCCCATGTATCATGACACTTAAATGCGCTCTTAGACCCCGTATATCATTATGACTTCATTTTGGCTCAATTCACTTAATTACAACTTTTAAATCTTTCAATTAAGCCCCTCAAATATTTCTTAATCTCAATTAGAATATAATAGAAACAATTTCATGTACCAAATTGAGAAATATTAAAACTGAATGAACCAACTTAATAAGATTTAAATGATTGATGAAGCATATCTTAAATATCAATAAATCCGTTAAATCTCTCTCAAATCCCAACAAAAAATGGTTACTTTTAGATATAATTTCGAAATGCACAGAATCCTGAAACAACACTCTCAGTGGACCGACCAGTCGACTACTAGATTCAGGATCAAGGCTGCTATGTTAATCGGTCGACCTATCTGTTGACTTGGAGATTCAGAGAGTTTGATTTACTTTCACCGGTCAACCTACCTGTCGACTTAGAGATACAGAGAGTTCAGTTTCTCTTCACCGGTCGACCTGCCTGTCGACTTAGAGATACAGAGAGTTTCTCCTACTTGGTCCAATTGACTTACCAGTCAACTTTTGTCTGCTGGATCTCTTTTCTGAACTCGTTTTTAACTTATTATCTTTTACATTTTTGCCTCTTTAATCATTTTCTTTTTTAAATAAGCTCTACTAACTTCTTAAATTTCATTTTAGTCAATTATAAATATTTCTTTTCAAATACATATAGGAGCAAATAATTTCATCTTATCAAAACACACAAAAACAATAAAAACTTTTTGTGTCGTGTGTATTCCTAATTGAGATATTAAGAGTTGAAATTCACCTGAGTTGTTTTCCTTAATTTTTTCAAACTCTTAATTCTTCATCATCTTTGACATCATCATTTAGCATCCATTTATAAATTTCTCATTGCATTTTCATCACAGGAACTTAATTAACTGAAACACTTGCACAAACCATTAGATCTATCAAAACATCAACACTTAATTGTTCATCAAAATATTAGGATCAACAATGGTTTTCACCTAAATTATCTTCAACCTCTTCAATATTATGAAAATCTACATTGCTTTCATCTTGCGCCCGTCATGAATTCTTTAACAATTATTCTTTTTGACCAATTCTTTTTCTTATTTCAATTTTAATCCGAAACCACTCAATAAAAATATTAGTTTCATAAATCACTAATGTTTAATTGTCCATCAAAATATTAGATTCAACGATCAAGGTTACACATGGCTAAAATAACCCTCTGTATATTCAGGCAAACCCAATTACCTGTGTCTCACCGAGCAGGGGGCCAGTAAGGAGCAAAGCCCATGTCTTACAAAAACTTGAGCCCACAGTTAGATGAAGACACCACCAATGGATTCAATCACCACATAAGGGCCACAAGCAGACTAGCATTTCTACACAACTGCGATAGATTTCCTAGACTACATGGTATGGACTTGACTATTCATGACCTTATTCAAAGATTTTGTGTTATCAAAATACACACAACATACAAAAGAAAGCAAATATGCAAAAAAAAAAAAAAAAAATCATATGAGTAAGCTTTCTTACAAGTTCTCTCATAAGTACATCTCCACAAATCGTCCTATACATATAGAAAGTGCCCCTAAAGGAAATATGGATGGAAGAATGATCTTTCACGCACTGTATACTTCCCCAGAAGAAATGGGAAGACGATTTAGAATCCTTCACCTGTACTTCTCATCAAATAGGATAAGGCATACAGAACCGAATAACCTTCCTCCACCTTTATGGAAGGAAGAAAGGTTGGAAACTTCCCCAACAAGAATAGGGAGAGATGACACAGAAGTCTTCGCCTATACTTTTCCCAAAACAGGACAGAAGGTGGCTCCTCCAAAGCAAACCGGACCCGTCGTCTCCCAACCCATGTTTGACGGGTAAAAGAAAGTTATGGAGGCTCCTCCAGCCTAAGGACAGACTGATTCCAAAAAGGTTCACCCTCCGGAGTTTGAAGTGCAGTAATTATTCATTCCTTTCAGGGAATTTCACTTAAATGTTGAAAATATTAATTTTGACAAACTTTATTTCCACAATCTTTCCTCGATTATCATCTCCATAGAATTTGAGGGAATTTCAAATCGTGATTTTCTTGAATTAACTGGGCAAACTTAAAATATACATCATTTAGACGACATGTTTACGACACTTTCACCACTTATGCTTTTTTTACATTTCATTACATATAGCTCATTTTAGATTTCACAATCCATATTTATTTAGTGTATCATTTAGACGATATGTTTAGGACACTTTCACCACTTACACTTTTTATAATTCATTACATATAGCTTCTTTTAGACTTTATTTCTTGTATCATTTAGATGGCATGTTTAGGACACCTTCACTATTTACATTTTTATTTTTTATTTTTTTTATATGTTATCACAAATCGATTCTTTTAGTATTCATAATTCATGCCACCTTTTCTCATTTAGTTACGACACGTACACCACTTGCACTTTTCATATATATTAGATAATTAAATCATTGTCACACATAATTACATTAATTCATCTATTTTATTTGATTTATTCTCATATTCATACCATTTTACATTGGCATGTTTAAATTAAAACCATTATTGCATAAAATTCATATAAGTAGTTTTTAGATCACTTTTTAAATTAAAATTCTTATCATGCTAGTTTTTGCATTCATACTTCATACTTTTTCACTTATTTTAGTTGCCCATTTAAATTAAATAAATCCCTCGGAAACATACATAAAACCATCCCCCAGGGACCATCCTTGTTGAATCCTTTCATATTTGATAAGAGGTCATATCGGGGGAACATTCCCAAAAATACAAAAAAATTGTCTCGCCTTAATTTGAAAAATACCAAAAAGATTTTATAAGAGAAAAAAGATTTCAAAATATAATAAAACATTCGGATTAAACTAATTAGACTTAATTGGATATAAGGTACCGTTTTCGGACGGGCGTCTTGGGATGCCTAACACCTTCCCTGAGTGTAATTGACCTCCAAGCTCTTTAAATAAATCTTTTATTTGACCGTGTTTTGAAGTCAATTTTCACTTAAGCCTTTTAAATTGTTTCCTAAAAAACTAGTGACCTAGTACACCATTTAAACCCAATGCTAAGTGAAGACTTCTTGTTTTAAGATCATCTAAGAACTTTTTGAGAAAATCAGCGCTTTTAAAACTCCTTCTCTTTTAATATCTTATTATTTAATATTTTTTTTCCTTTCAAAAAATCGGGGTGCGTCAGATAGCCGCTTCCAAGCCATCCTTCATTTGCCTTGATACCCTATGATTCTGTATCTATCCACCTAGAGTGAGACTCTATTTGATCCCCCTTTGATTTGATGTGATGCCTACTACATATCATTTAAATGAATATTCTATCTAGATCTACTTGGAACAAAATGGAACCAACATCACATATCCAATTAGTCAAACAAACACACCTATATATATATATATACAGAAATAGAAATATCATAAACATAGAAGAAACAGAAATACTAAGGCGATGTTCATGTTAGTGTTCATTGTAGTTTAAAATGAATTCAAGTAAAGTTTCTTTTTACATAATCCCCTTTATGTGTACAACATTCTTAAAGTAGTTATCAAATAAATTCGACAATAGCTAATACAACCAATAACCATCAAAAAAAGAAAATAAACAACACAACCATAACTGTTGATCCGAAGATCTATCCAGGGGGTAAATTGGGTTTTATACCCCTCACCACCCTTATCATGTTGCCCTAAATTAGATACCTTCCTTGTCGTTTTACAAATACAAGTCAAACTCATTGATCGATTTTTTTTATGTGAAAATATATAAATATCCTTCTGTTATTTATTTTTTTAAAAAAATTATGTTTTTGTTTAAAAAAAAAAAAATCATTAACATTCCCTTATTTTTAAAATTATATTTTTGACCTTTAATTGTTTAAATAATTATATTTACCTCCCACCTTACCCCACCCTCTCACTGCCACTGTCCACCGTCCACCACCACCGTTATTGCCGGAGAAAGAAAGGCGGCACAAATCCACCATGGATATGTGCCGCAAGCATAGATCCATGGTGGATCTGTCCATGGCGAAGAGAAAGAGAGAGAGAGATAGATTGGTGGTGGGGAGAAAAATGGGAAAGAGGAAGATGTTTTTACTTGTTTTTTATTTTGTTATTTTATTTACTAAAAGAGTTAAAAAATATTTTTTTAAACGGGAATGTTTGTGTAAAAAATAAAATATGAAAAAATATATATAAAAAATTTAAAGGGTTATTTATGTATTTTAATTTTTAATTATTTTTAAATAGTTAAGGGTAAAATTATCATTACAATAAAAAATTTATTAATTTTTTATTAATAAGGGAGGTAAGTGATATTTGACCAAAATAATAAGGAGGTTTATTGGTATTTGAAAAATGATAGGGAAAGTATCTAGCTTAGTGCAAAATAATATGCGAGGTAAGTGATATAAACCCTTAAAATTTGTAATAAATAACTTTAATAATCAACTCCAATTTTCCTGATCAAATATTATCTTGATATTAAGCGGAAACATGAATAACTAATGCACAACCAAATAGATAAAGAATAGAAAAATTGACACGTTAATCTATAATGGTTCGGCAAACTACTCTTACCGACGCCCACTCCACTAAGTTCCCATAGGAAATTCGCAATCCATTACACTCGATCCCTTTTACAAGTAGGAATCAAAAACCTTTACAACAATCTTCCCAGGCTTAGGATTAACCTAATTTTTTTTTAGATTTAGAATCAAACATTTACAATTATCCTTTTCTCAAGCTCAGGATTAACCATTATCCCTGATTAGGCAACTTCCCTCTATGTCCAATCAAACACTCTTACTTAGACCAGTTATGTTTAGGTCAAAGTTGTTACAAATAGAAAAAAAAATTGTTTGCTTCTTCTCACAGGAGCTCCTATAACCTCAACTTAAAATAAATTCAATTAGTCGCTCGATAAACTAGTGATAGAAATTATGTGAGACACTAAATCTAAATTTTAGCAAGTTAAACACATATATTTTTTAATCATATTTTAAGAAAAAAATCATTTTGGAAGATTTTAATATATTCAACAATGAAAATGACTTTTGTATCACAAATATAACAAGCTCAAACATCTAGTTATGAATCACTTAAAACACAATATTTTAAAACAAGTATGAATCGCCTAAAGCACAAAATTTGCATGTCCATATATCGGAAATTTAAACAATGCTTATAACGACTATTTTTCCAAAGATACAGTAAATAATGATATATATATAGACCCCACATATATAATAGAGATAAATTATATGTATTTGACCATGAATAACACTTTTAAAACTCTCAATTTATTCTCAAAAATATTTTGATTTAAATCCAATCAGATCCTCAAAATATATTATATATCATTGAAAACAAGTCAAAACCCATTAAAATACAATATTTTAATGATCAAAAGCTTAAAAAATAGGTTGAAGATATTTGAAAAGCATTCTGACCAAAGCTAGAAAAAGAATGAATCGGTCAACCGAATTTTCTATCAGTCGACTGTAAGGCTCTAACGTCTAGTTTTCTTACCGTTGCAACATACATCGGTCGACCGAATTAGGCCTTGAATAAAAAATCTAACCCTTCAGTTAACCAAAAAGCCTAAAAGCCTAAAACTTAAGACTCTAAATCAGCCATTCAACCTTTTAGTCGACCAAATAGCCTACAACCTCATTTTAAGGTATCTTAAATCAAACAGTCGACCGTTTGATGGGTCAGTAGACCATCTGATGTTATTTTTTATATGTTTTCTATTTTTCAAACGGTTTCTTCATTGAATACTTAGGAACACATATTTTTCTCATAAATTTATCAATTATGACCACTTAAAAAAAATCATGTTTCCTACGTGATCTTAATCGGGTTGCGTTAAAAGTTTAAGAAGAATCGAGTTATTTTACCTAGTAATACAACAAATTCTTCTTATACAAAACATCTTCAATTTTATCATTGCAACCATCTCGACTTTTATCGTTCATCTTCATAAAATCAAAATTTTTTATTTAAAACCAACAAGTATAGAAAGAAATTTATCCGGTATAAATAAAAAAATATAGGAATATATGGACTAAATAATAAGATCCTCAAAATATATTATATATCTTTGAAAACAAATCAAAACCCATTAAAATATAATATTCTAACACTCAAAAGCTTAAAAAATAGGTTGAAGATATTTGAAAAATGTTCTGGTCAAAGCTAGAAAAAGAATGAGTCGATCAATCGAACTTTCTATCAGTCCACCAGTAAGGCTCTAACGTCTAGTTTTATAACCGTTGCAACATACATTGGTCGACCAATTAGTAGACCGAATTAGGCCTTGAATAAAAAATCAAACCCTTTCGTTGACTAAAAAGCCTAAAACGTAAGACTCTGAATCAGCCATTCAACATTTCAGTCGATCGAATAGCCTACAACCTCATTTTAAGGTATCCTGAATCAAACGGTCGACTGTTTGATAGGTCAATCGACCATCTAATGTTATTTTTCAAATGGTTTCTTGATCGAATACTTAGAAAAATATATTTTTCTCATAAATTTATCAATTATGACCATTTTTTTTATTAAAAAAAAATCATGTTTCCCGTGCAATCTTAATCGGGTTGCATTGAAAGTTTAAGAAGAAACGAGTTATTTTACCTAGTAATATAACAAATTCTTCTTATCCAAAACATCTTCAATTTTATCATTGCAACCCTCTCAATCTTTATCATTCCTCTTCATAAAATCAAACTTTTTATTATTTAAGCATCAGAACTAAAATGTGAATTACCCAATAAACTCATTAATTCCTTAAAACATCCAAGTTTATTGGTTCATCAAATCAACAATCTCCTCTGTTAGATGATGAAAATTAATTTGATGTTTAAATACACACATATTCACACAAAGATATATAACCACACTCCCCTTGAATATAATGACAGATTTTATTTAATTTAAATACCCTAATGAGAAAACATTTTAATACGAAATGAAGATCCAAAATGTAAAATTTAAAATTTTACTACTCTCCCCCTAAGTAAAAACAAAAAATTCAACCCATTATTAGAAAAAAAAACGATAAAACAAACAATACTCAATGAAAACATCAGTATATCTCCCTCTTCATCATTCAAAAAGTGGAGAAGGTGAATCAAAACATCGGAATGAGATTTGAAAAATAGATTATGAAATTAATTTTGAAATAAACCAATGATTTTGACCATTATATGAGAAAGATTATTTTAATTTCTATGATTAGTTTCAAAATATCATGTAAATTTTTATTAAAAAAACACAAATTGATAACTTGTAATTTCAAATTGATTCAACTCAAGCACTAATTAATTAATAGAATAATTTCAATAAAAAATATACTAAGCAGTTTATATATTTATGGACCACTTAGAAATAGTAGTGAGATAGTAACTTAAATTCACAATTTCACCATAACAATAGAACATCTAAAATATTCTAACCATTCAATCCTAATTACCATTATAATACTAATTTATGGATCTTGTTCTTAAATATTACAAACCTAGAAAGATAGAAGTTCATCAAAATGGACCGAGGCTATGATATGGATAAAAAGGGCCAAGGGAACCGGGAGAATCAGGAGGCAATGAAAGGTAGTACGAAATTGAAGGTTCAATCATTCCAGGAGGTGTATAAGGATTGTAAGGATGAAAGTTCAGCATCGTCCCTTGGATTTTCTCCATTGACGTCGACATTCTCCCTATCTATGTTGATAAACCATCAAGTCGTTCATTCAAACCATCAAAATGTCCATCAACAACCTCAATATATTGCTGGAACTGATCGAACCACACCTAAAGTTGGTCTAGCCTTTGATACACTCCATCCAAGCTCTCTCTCTCTTGTTCATTCCCAACATCATCTTATTCATCACATTGTCTTTTCTAAACTCATTGGTCTTCAACATACACATATACCATAAGAATATTAGCATTTGAGTTCAAGTAAGAACTCTTTTCTATACAAAAAGTAGCACACTCTTTAGCAGTACGGACTTTGAAAGATTGTACTATATCGCTATAGGGTAGAACACAAGACGCTTCCCTTAATTTGTATTTCAAATGCTCAACAATAAGGATGGTAATGTTAATTTTAGACTCATTGACAATTGAATAAAGAATAAAGTTGTCAAAATTGGTAATTGTGGTACGACTATCACCATAAGGAGCAAGCGAGTATATGATGTATAACGACCCGGTTTCCTAGGGCCACCACTCGGTTTCTTTCATTGGAGAATTCATACCAAAATTCGATTGACCAAATTTTTATTCTATAAAATCTGATAAATTTATAATGCGACGGCGTCCAGAAATTAATAATTCGTCTTATGAAAATATTTTAATTTACCATGCGATGACAAAAATTATAATTATCGAATACACCGATTATAACAATAAATAATAAATACAATTTTTTACAAATAAAATTTTAAATATATTTTTGGTCGTGTTTCGTGTGTGCGACCAATATTTTAATCTGTAAAATTCGATAAATTTTCAACGCTTCGACGACTAATTATATTTATCGAATAATTATAACCGAATAACGAATAATTTATTACTGGTAAATCCAAGAAATTTTACATATGATGGCGACAATCACAAATGTCAAATTGATCGATTCAATTTTTTACACCGGTAAATAATAAATTCAACTATTACAAATTAAATAGAAATTCAGTTGAAATTCCTGTCGCCACATTCTTTTCAAATACATTCAAATAAATTCCTGACGCCAATCAATTTAATATTAAAGTTTAAATTTGTAATTCAATATACAATTACGGTTATAGTTATAATTATTGAATTTATAGTTTGTCAATTTATCAAATCAATTCTACAATGGTGATTAATAAATACAACTATTACAATTTTAAATAAAAATTCAAATGAGATTCTTGGCGCCGTTCTCGTTTTCACCGGCCCTGCAATCAGAACTGTAGGGTTGTGAGCCAACGCTCAGTAGAACTCTAACCTCTCTAATACGTGCATTTAATTTATACAACACATAAAACATGTAGGCATGATTTTCACATAATTTTCACATAATCATAATTATTCATACGAACTAACAACTATAAATCACCGACAATAATAACATAAATTATCCAATAGACAAATTAAATACAAATATTAGAAGAGTTAGAAGTTCTACCGGAAATCTAAACCTGAAATCGCCACGATATGAATTTTATTTCTCTTTTTTATATTTCTTTTTCTTCTCGTCCAATCCATAGCAGTAAAAAATATATAAGTATATATATATAGAGAGATGAGTGTAGTTCCTTTTTGTTTTTCTCGCCCAAAAGCTCTGTAACCGTACCTATCTCCATATCCCTCTCTCTCTTGTATTATTCATCCCATAGTACGATGTATATCCTATTATAGGAGAATATCATTTGTGATATATATCCATTTACTACCATTATTATTACTATTATATTTATTACTCTTATACACATGTAATGCTATATGTGTTTATTATATAAAGAAAAATCTTAGTCCTAATTGATTCCTTAACTTTTAAGGATTCATAAATTACATTTAACACCTTTCAATTATAAAATAATTCATATTAAACTCAATAATTACACTTATCTCCCTAAAATACCAAATATTCGTTATAAATTACCATTATATACAAATCAACACAAAGAATATTTAAAAAAATATAAATTTAACATTTGACTCCAAAATTTATCAAGTGTATATATTTGTACTGCAAATTCACAAAACTGTCCTCTAAAAATATTAGACTTACATAAAATAATATTTTTTTCAAAATATAAATTTCCGGGGTATTACATGATGATTGAATGAAAGATACGATGCTTAAGACTTAACAAACTAGCATTAGTATCGACAACATTTAATTCTCTACGGGCTTGACCAATATTAAAATTTTACAATACCCGATAGGCATTATTTTGTGGGAAAATAGTGCCTCTTTTGACATCAATGAGCATAGCAAAATCATCTAAGTACATGTCAATATTAACACCATTCACATACGAGTAAAATATATCCTTCAATTGGTGAAAATTACTTAAAAACTCTTAACCCAATGAGTGAAACAATTGTTACTTTCGGACAAGAAAACATCCCAAGCCAAGCTAAAAATATCAAAGCCCTTGTTCCTGAAATCTTCAAAATCAAAGAGCCAACCACATACAACTTTTTTTTTTTTTATTTAAAATCAATTTGAAATTTTTGTTGATTTTATTTACTCAAAAATTTGTATTATTAAAAGTGCGGTTTTTTAACCTTTTTGGATTTTTCTTTGGACCCTTGAGGTATTCTGTTTTTAGCAACTTGCTTTTGAACCATTTTAACAAGAATATAGAAAAGGAAAAGCAAACTACAGAAAGCTAAGGGCGCGATTTAGACTGAAATGAACAATCAGGACAAGAGTAATGGTAGCGGGATATTACGTCACTACTTTCACCGCAAATGTACGGGTCAAATTTTATAGAATAGGGAAGAGTAAGGGTCGTCATATCCATAGGGATTGGATTAAATTTTATAGAATAGGGAAGAGTGAGGGTCGTTATATCCATAGGGATTAGATTAAATTGTCGCTAAGTACCGCGATTGTCATAATCGAACTTTATTTAGGCGATAAAAATTAGGTTTTTGTTAATAAAATAAATAATATACTAAACTAAGTTAATTAAACTAATAAAGTAATATTGACGTTTAAGAGAGTAAATTATCTAGGATTAACTTTGTTCATTTAAACTCGTTCAATTCAATTTAGTTTACATTAACGTCATTCACATTATCTGACAATCTAGGTATCGAAATTTAACTCACTACCTCTCCCGAGTGTAAAGTGAATGAATATGTGACTTTGCGTCAACGCCGAAGACCCCCTCGAGCATCTATACAACACTTGGTCACATGAGTCTTACCCCAACCTCAGGAATTGCAAACTTTCTAACGCCCTCCCGGGTCATTAGATCGTCACGTTATGTTTAAACCCTAGTCTGAATCCAGGGTTACCTCTCCCGAGTGTCAAACCCCGTATTCTCAAAATCAACCCTAATACCATAACAAGCATATCAAGATTATAATAAAACGGTAAACACAATCAGATAAAGATAAACAACCGATAACGAAACAAAGATTCAACCAAACAATGTTTTTATAAATGAATTGCTCCCTAGACAATATATGTTTAGCTATACATGGACATAACCCAATATTCAAGTACAAACAAGCTAAACATGATTAAATGCCAAAAAGGGTTTAAGAAATAAAGAGAGAAACAAAGGAGAATAGTCGTTATCTGAAGAACGGGTGATTCCGCGTCCATGATTTTCGCTCCGATCTTGTTCCCTCTTCTTGAATTTTTGATCTCCTCCCTTTGGTATGTCTTGGAGCTCTCAAGAACACTCTAAAAAACGTCCCCAATTGTTGTGGGCAAATAGGGGATATATAAGAAGTCCCAAAATATCAACAAAATATCCCAAAATTTCCTAAAAAATCTGGTGTTGGACTGCTACAACGGTCGTTTCACCGCTATAGCGGTGGGGAAGTTAGCAGCCTTTTCTGACTGGTGACCGCTGCAGCAGTAGAGAATTCAACAACTCTCTGTATTTTGACCACTGCAACGGTGGATGCAGGCTTTGAACTTTGATTTTTTTGCTTTTTTTCTCCACCGTTTTCCACCAACTTACTCGATTATAACCCGTTTTCGTCTATTTTCGTCCCAAACACCTAATTTATAACAAAACAAATAAAAACGTATTAACACATATCAAAATGCTATAAAAATACCCAAAAAATATAAAAATTGGCTTGGGAATATGTAGACAAATTCTACCTATCAAGTAACAAGAATACAACTTAGAGATCTAAAAACCAAGAGAAAAAACGAAAAGCCAAAGATTAAATCTCATCTAAAGCAAGAACTTAGGGGTTGCTTTAAAGAACCAACAAAATCTACTCCTTTTGGCTTGATATTTCTCTCACAACACTTCAAGTTACTTAGATTTAGGTTTTCTATAGTAAAAATTTGAAAGATAAAAGAAGATGATAGGTTGAGAGGGGTTAAATCTCGAAATGAGGAGAAATGAATCAAGAGATAAGCAAAATGACCTAGGATTCACGTATTTGAACTGCCAATAATCAATCGACTGATCCTTTTAAATTTGCAAATGCTTTGGCTACTCTGCATATTTTTGGTTGACTGGTTGGTTATTTGCCGACCGAATGTTCTATTTCTGAAATTTTTTGTTACCCTAATCTCATCTATTTCTCAAGTGATCCAAATGGTCATTATGATTAAAATAAAACATAAAATATTAACTTAAAATCTTAACTTAAGATATTATGATATTTAATTAGAGGAATAGTGTGGCGCATTTGTCTCTTTCACAAAGTTTATATACTTAAACTTAAAGAAATTAGACATACATTTTTCATCCTTGAGAGCTATTGGTATATATACCTGATTGTCATGGTCGATGTTGTTCTTGCTATCCTCTAAAGCAGCTATTTGAATTATCTTGTTATCCTTGGAGGTAAATTGTTGATTTACCTCGATAATTTTTTTGTTCATTTTCGACACTTCTTATATACGTTTAGTGACAATTTCTTTGTCTTTCTTTGACACTTCTAGTTGATTAGTCTTGTTACGATCCGTAATGATTCTATAAACCAATTTCTATCGATTTTGAGGTTGCATTCTTTTCGTATGATAAACATCATTTTGCTTGGCAAACTGATCTTGTGACTTTTTAAAATTATTCACCATTGACCTTTGGACATTCCTTCCATTTATCCTCTTCGGACCAGCATGACATGCATTTGTACCTACATAAAAAATTATTTTTCTTGATATCCAGTTATTTTTGGATTTGATTGGATAATCATGTAGTTGATAATACCATCTCCCAAGGTGACCATATTTTCCATAAAGACAAAATCTAAAATTATTGAAATACCTCTTAAAAGACTTATCATAATAGTTCTCTGTATAGGTGCCATAATTCTAAGTATCGGTCGTTATGGTATGTAATGGCCAATATATACCAGAAATAGGGCCCTCGATACTGTTACAGGGCCAATACTCAAGCCTAGGGACGATTTACACCATTACGGGCCAATACGAGCTGGTAACGGATATTATGGCCATTACAGAGAGGCGTAATGGTCATTACGTTGTTACAACTGTTTTTCAACTCTTATATGTTTGCCCATGTCTGCTTTGTTCAGTGTTGGCCCATCGCCATAAATATCCATAGCCACCGTGTGAAATTGCCATCGCCATCGCCGAATATTGAACGCCCAAAATCGCCATCACCAGAATAAATGATCTAATATTTGCCATTGAAATCAGAATTGGAATGCCAAGAATCTCCATTGCCATCATCGAACAAACGATCAAATATTCAACATTTGCTTCACAGCAAGATCACATAGGAGAGAGAGAAAGAGAGACCCCAAATATTTCTCAATCTCAATTAGATAGGATAGAAAGAATTAAACATAGCAATTTGAGAAATAATCAAATTATATGAACCATATCTATAGGGATATCAAAATATCAATCACATATTTCAAATAATATCAAATCCCTAAGATATCTCTCTGATCTTAACCATAAAACGGCTAGTAACGACTACTTTTTGAAAATAATCCACGAAATCCTCCAAACCTGAAACAGTCCCATCGGTTGACCCACCAAAGTCCATAGGTCAATCGATCGATTTAAGGTGTAGCTTAAGCAAAAACTTCTCTCTAATCGGTCGACCGCTTCTCCATGGTCTGTCGACCGATCGATTCAGGATGCTCCTCACGCCAATTTTCAGCTATGGCCAGTCGATTGATTATCTTAGGTCTGTCGACCGATCGATTCGGAGAGTTCAAGTATTGGCCTTAAGTCAACTGATTCCTCATGACCTATAAACCGATCGATTTAGAAAGCTTAGATTTCAGCCTAGGTCGACCGATCTCTCTTCGGTAGGTTAATCGATCGATCTAGAGACTGCACCATTCCCAGCCACTTCTTCATCGGTTGACCGATCAATGTTGGTCAGTTGACCGATCCTGCTGGAACTCTTCTTCCTTAATTAATTTTTAACTCAAATCTTCGACATTTTTGTCCCTTTAACCGATTTCTTTTCTTGGTTAACTTAATTGACACTTTAAATTAATTTTAATTACTAATATTTCTTAAATCAATATTTCTTCTTCAATTTTACTTCGGAGCAAATATGTTTAACTAATTAAGATCCTAATAAAAACACACATAATCATAAATTCATTTTTGTGTCGTGCGTGATCCTAATCGGGATATATTAAGAGTTAAAATTAGTCTAACTTGTTTTCTCTCAAATTCTTCAAAGTCTTTAGTCTCTTAATGCTTGTCTCATTGTCAATCTCTTGCATCCTTAACCATCTTCAATCATTTCTTCATGATAAATCATCAATGGAACTTTTACACTGAGACACTCAATAAACTCATTAATTCCACCAAAAATATCAATATTTAATTGTCTATCAAAATCTTAGGATCAACAGTTTTCCCTTAACTACTTCGAAATAGGAGTTTATGTATGTGCAAGTTTTAGTCTCAATTATTAGTGTTATTATTATTTTTCTATTGTTATTGAAGTTCAATTGAAATAGGAGTAAAATGTTGTATAAACAAAGAAATTTATGTGACTAGGACAAATAAACTACCGACTAGAATAAACGAATTGCTGACTAGGACATTTTGGCGACAAAAGTTAAGGACTGTATAAGGCAACTAGATTTACCGAAAATGAAATCAGGTTATATATTAGTTAGTTATATATACTCATAAAATCAAATTAATATAATCTTAATTAATTAAGGCACGGATTGAGGGTATGCTAAGTGCAGATTAAAACACAAATTGTAATTTCCGTTATAAATTTACTAATAAATTATTACTTAAAATAATTAGGATTAATATTAACTAATATTAGCTAGGTTAGTAACCAACGATTCCTTCTCCTCAGATTAGATCTAAATAGTCTCTCTCTCTCTCTCTCTCTCTCTCGCCACCGATGCTACCATCGCTGAAGACACTAGTCAAGCGATGGCCAATTTTGATTTTTTCTAATATTACTGATTTTGATTATTATTTTTTTCTTGGTGAAGCTTTCATGGTCGAACCTTTTATGGCCAAAGACACTGGTCAGCAATAGTTGCATCTCCCTTTTGTAGGTACTCTTCATCTCTCTTAATCTATTGCCACCCTCTACCAAACTCTCTCTATTTCTCTTCTTTCTCTGTACTTACGACCATCACTACTATCTACATTCAATTTGGCAAGATCTGAGTTCAATTTTTCAAGATCTTAGTTCTATTTGTCCAGCTTTGACTGTTTGATTGTTTGCTTAATTGTTTATTGGTTTGGTTCTTTGAACAGGTTTGGTTATTTAGTTGATCTTTATGCTTGGAATACATACTGCCAGTACCTTGACGTTGTTGGTCCTTCAGATATTCTTGGATTAATAGCACATTCAGTTTCATAGATATAGTGTGTACTTATGCAAATTTCAGTTAGTTTTTTTATTTAATTGAATCTATTTATTGTTTAATTGGACCCAAATACAACACCATCGCTATCGTTGCTGCTAACGTAATGCTATCGTCGTTGTTGCTGCTCACGCAACACCATCGCCATTGCTAAACATCTATCTTCATATATGATGTTGTTTGATTTGGTAAGCCCAAACATGTTCGTCGATTTTGTTGGTACTGCTTTATAGCTATATTGTTGTTGATTGATTCTATGTCACCTGGTACTGATTTTGTTTATTATCATGGTTGGTTTTGATTTTGTTAATGAGAAGGAACTTGAAGTTCTTAAGCTCAAACATAGGTGGTGTTCATTTAATAGACAAACGCTACATAAAAGAATAATGTAGTTTTGGTTGTGCATTTGTAATGTATCTATATGTGTACACAAATCTATGAACTATATTAATTTCTTTTTCCATTAATTATGCATACATTTCGAACTATTTTTCATTTGTATAATAGTCTTTAAGTATGCACTCATTTTGCAGAGAATCAGAGTCATGTTGAATTCCCATGTTGCAATAGTGTTCATCGCAGCTTGCTTCTTCGGATATACTATAGCTCTTAAGGTCGATCTTTATTTCCTTTCTCGATATTTCATTCGTAGTGAAAATTAATGGCAATATTTTCAGTTTGTTTCTTTGTTATATCAATCGAATCATAAGTGTTGCAAGTAGAAACTACGATTCAGGATTACTCTACGAAATATGCCTCGCGACTGGCAGCCTTCGGCTCTGTTGCACCCGAACACAACCTCTGAATCCATTCTCAAAGGTTTCTCGCATATATAACTACATTAATGATTTTATGTTTTTTATTATTTTCACAAACCGTGTGAGGATCGTTTAAATGGAACCGATTCTTTGCAATGTGGTTTGTTTAAGTTTGGTTTTAATGATTGATTTGTGAGAATTTTGATATTGAGTTTGTTTGTTCTTATTCTTCTATCATAGTTCAATTGTGATGCCTGGATTAAACTATATTGTAGGTGATATTGATATAATGTTAAACAAGCAATATTTTTAGTTTTTTTTTTTTGGTCATTTTTTTATGCTTTGTGAAGTAGTTTAGGTATTTTGGTAACTTCTGTTGAGATTTTAATGGAATTTAGTTTTTAGTTTGTATGGGAGGTTTTTGTCCTCCTAAATACGAGTATTAAAATAGATCTCTTTGTTAATCTCATGTTAGTTGTGTGCGTTTTTTACAATAATTTGACTTCTTGATAATCTCTCAAGAACTTTAAGTGTTTTGTTTATTATTTTATTTTTATGGAGGATGTTTTAATCTAGAATTTTAGATATATTATGTGATAAAGAAAGGGGCTTGGATATATATATATATACGGAGTGGTGTGTTCGGCAGAGTATAATTCGTGTAATTTCTTCTTATTTTGTATTTGTACAAGTTTTAGTCTTAATTATGAGTTATTATTGATGTTTAAATAAAATAGGTATAGAATGTCTAATTAATTTTTTTGTTTTACATTCGTGCCTGCAAGAACGGGTTATACGCCAGTCATAATATATATTAGAATGTATTTATTAATAGTTAAATGAGTAAAACAATTACTATTATTAAATTTTTGAGAATGTTCTAGCGATTTTAAAAAATTCACAATTGTTACGATCGATTCCCATTACAAACAAGTTGATACTCCCGATACTGTTATACCGCGACCGTTACCGTTACGTAACCCGATACCATGATTCAAAACCTTGGCCTTATATTGACGATGAAGATATGAAGTTGCCTTAATGTCTATTGGTTTTTCAGAATTCTTGAATTTTTTACCAGTTTCTTTAGCTCCTTTTGAGTATATTCAAGCGTGCGTTCTGTAACACCAATATTCACTTGAAGATCAAAAAAAATTCTTGTTGATAAATTCAAGATCATTCTTTGAAATTTGATAATCATTTTCAACTTTGTGAATTTTCAAATGTGATCTATCGAGTTCGCACCTTGAATTTTTGAATTCAACATTTAATCCCTCATTTAATTCATCAAGATTTTTTAAATTTGAAATTCTTTGTTGAAGATGTTGTAACATTGTCTTTTAGAAAAGAATTTTCTTCTTCAAGAATTTCACTGTTGTCAAGAAACCTATTTATTTCGAAAAGAGAATTTCAAAAAATCTTTAGTTAAAAATATTATACAAATCCTTCTTTTTGGCGAGATAAAACAATACCAAACTTTTTATTTTCAAAACTCATAATTTTTCGGCAAAGTCTTAAATTTTATTTTACAAAGAACATTGTAAAGCAACAACTTTCTCAATAGCCTTATTGGGAAACCCTATCATCATTATCTTTATAATTTCTACATGTAGAGCACTGATTTTCAAAATAAGCAAGAGAGACACAATTATTAGCATAAATATATATAGCATTATCTTTAATGCAATCCATGTGATCATGTTAGTTAGGATGTAAAGCATATTCAATTAATCTAGCTTTTGTACCAATTGTTGGCCCAAGAATCTACTTAAGAAATGGTTGAATTGAGTAGTTAAAAAATTCAACAAATATCTTTAATAATCAACTTCAATTTCCCTAACCATTTATTATTTTGATATTAAGAGAAAATGTGAATAACAAAGTACACAACCAAACACATAAAAGTTAGAGAAATTGACACACTGATTTATAACGGTTTGGCAAACTACTATTGCCTACGTCCACTCCCCTGAGCTCCTGCAGGAAATTCGCAATCAACTATACTTCATCCATTTTTTCATGTAAGAATCAAAAACCTTTCAACAATAATTTTCCCAAGAATGACTTAATTCTTTTCTTAGACTCAGAATCAAATATTTATAATTATCCTTTTCTGAGGCTCAGGATTATCCTATATCCCTAATTATGCAACGCCATTTTATTCTCAATCAACACTCTCACTTTGACTAGCTATGTTTAAGTCTAAATTACAACTCACAAATACTAAAAAATTGTTTGTGTTCTCAAAGGAATTTCTACCACCTCAACTCAAAATAAACTCAATTAATGGCCAGATAAACTAGTGATAGTAATTATGTGAAACAATAAATGTGAATTTTAACAAGTTAAGTACTTATACTTTTTTAACTAGATTTTTAGGAAGAAAAAAACATTTTAAAAGATTTTCAATATATTTAGCAATAAAAATAATTTGTGTATCACAAATATAACAAGTTCAAGTATCTAGATATGAATTATGTAAAGCAAAACACTTTTGAGCAATTAAGAACGATCTCACCGTAATATACTCAAGAAAAATCAAACCCGATTTTTGCAATGATGGCCCTTTCTTTGATCAAGAATCTTTCAAAAACTGTTCTCTCAAAAATATTTTAGAAAAATATGAACTTCGTCATTTTGAAATCTTAAATCTTATGTATTTTGTATCATTTTAAAACAAAAATTCGCAGGTCTCTATATCAGGAATTTAAACAACGCCTATAATGGGTATTTTTCAAAAGATACAACAAAAAATGACACCTACATAGCCCATATATATAATATAATTAAATCAACTATATTTGAACATGAATAGCACTTATAAAACTCTCAAATTAGTCCCAAAAATATTTTGATTTAAAACCAATACATATAAAATGAAGGTTATCTAGTATAAATCAAAAAATCAGGGAATATATAGAGTAAATAATAAGATCGAAATAACTTTGAAAACTAATCAAAACCCATTAAAATATAATATTTCAACATTCAAAAGCTTAAAAAATGGGTTGAAAATTTTTGAAAAACGTTCTGGTCAAAGCTAAAAAAAAAATTCGGTCGACCGAATTCTCTATCAGTTGACCGGTCAGGCTTTAACGTCTAGTTTTCTAAATGTTGCAACATACACCAATTGACCGGTCAGTCGACTGAATGAGGCCATTAATGAAAATTTCAACCCTTCAATCGACCGAAAATCCTAAAACTTAAGACTCTACATCAACCATACAAACCCTTCAGTCGACCGAATAGCCTAAAGCCTCATTTTATTGTATCCTAAATCAAATGGCCAACCATTTTATGCCATTTTTCACCTTTTTTCTACTTTTCAAATAGTTTCTTGATCGGATACTTAGGAAAACATATTTTTCTCATAAATTTATCAATGATCACTTTAAAAAAAAATTGATATGTTGTGCATGATCTTAATCATGTTGCATTAAATTTTAAAAAGAATTGAGTTGTTTTACCTAGTAATTCAAAAACTTCTTCTTATCCAAAACATTTTCAATTTATTCATTGCAACCATCTTGATCTTTATCATTACTCTTCATAAAATCAATTTTTTTTCTCATTCAAGCATTGGAACTAAAATCTGAAATACTCAATAAACTCATTTGTTCCTTAAAACATCTAAGTTAATTGGTTCATCAAAACATCTAGGGTCAACAATAACAAACATTGTAATTGTCAATGTATGTCGAGGATTTCATCGCTCGCGTAATGATTACTCACAAGTATACGATGTCTAGTTGTAATATAGTGACCGTGAGATCATATATCATTCCACTGGGAACACGTGTAATTTAGTTCAATATTATGATTGACATAGTCTCATATTATCCCGATTTTTTAAGAATTGTTTGTATTCTATTTAATCTACTAAGATAAATGACAACTATTAGGTTAGTTCTAATTACACTAATTACTTAGGTATTGATTTCTTTCACATAATACATATTTGACTTCATTTAGTTAGCTATAACGGTGTTTATCTATTCCGACAATCTATATATCTACAACTCCTTTGCTACCTCTCTCGAGTGTAAGACGGGGGATTACACGACTTCGTGTCAATGAAGAAGTTTTCCTCGATGCCTTAATGACCCTAGGTCACATGAGTCTTGAGCCAACGTCATGGATTGCATGCGTTCTAACACCCTCCCGGGTCATTAGAACATCACGTTGCGTTTACCCTAGTCCGAATCTGGGGTTACCTCTCCCGAGTATCAAACCCTGTATTCTCGGTTTATCAATACAAGCGTAATATCAAGAATAATGGTAAACTCAATCAGATTTAGACAAACATCCATTAAAGAAACATTAATTCATTCAAACTAGCATTTACATGATTTCAACAACACCTAAGTAACATTTAACTAATACTACATGATCTTAGCCATATACCATATAAAACAAGAGTGATTTAACATCATTAGATATGGAAAAGTAATTACAAAGATAAAAACAAGAGAAGAACGATCAAATCTGAGATTGGAACGGTCTACTGTCGCTATTAATCGCTCTACAAATGATTCATCTTTGCCCAAATAATGAATCTCCTCCTTGATCTCTTAAAGATAGCTTAAGAACTCTATATTAGGGTTAGGGATGCTAAACAACCACTTCCGGACGTGGAAAATGGGTATATATAGGCCTAAGGTTTCAAAAATATCTAAAACGATATTTTCCCCTGTTCTGAGAATTTCGCCTAGGCAGTAGTTTCTTCGCCTAGGCGGAGGTTTCTTCACCTAGGCGGAGGACTAACTTCTTTGATTCTGACTGATTTCCGCCTAGGCAGTAGTTTCTTCGCCTAGGCAGATTTCAGCGCTCCAACCTTTTAACGGAATTCCACCTAGGCGGTGGTTTCTTCGCTTAGGCGGATTTCAACACTTCAGCACTCCAATCTTCTGACGGAATTCTGCCTAGGTGGTGGTTTCTTCACCTAGGCGGATTTCAACACTTCAGCACTCCAACCTTCTGGCGGAATTCCACCTAGGCGGAAGTTCTATTGGCCTTGAAACCTCAATTTTTCATCTTTTCTTTACTAATTTCCCACTGTTTCGCTCAGTTAGTTAATTGTTTACATCCCTATACCTGACTTATATAAAAAATAACTAAAACGCAATTAAAACTTTAATAAAATATTTGAAAACTGGCAAATTCGATTTAAAAATAGATATGTATTTTACACCTATCAGTCAACAATTAATTTTAAATGAACAACATTGACTAAACATAAGTTCACCATCCAAAACATTAAAGCTCACCACCTAGGGCTACTGGAACATAAATTAAGCATGGATTGTCAGACCACCAAATCTCTCTATTAGCTATTGAAATATTTGTAAACAAGCGCATAAAATTATATAAACAAACGAATAGAAACACTAAACAAGCAACAAATACACTAAGCAAATAGCAACAGAAACTTAAAAAAATGGTGGGCTTAAAACAAACAATAAACAAAAACTTGAAACAAACAACAATAGGAATTAAATAAACAACTGCTCATAAGATACCAAAGTTTAGGCATATTTTATACATATCCCTTATTTGTATAGGAATCATTCAGTGATGCAAATCATTGCACAACTTCAAGGGATCTAGTTCAAGTCCCAATTGGGCTGGTTACAAGAGCACAAGCAAGGAAATTTAAAGATGTTCTCAACGGGCTGATTCAAGAGGTGTGGACTCAAGCAAATTCATGGAGGCCCATTGAGCATGATCCATGTGATCAACATTATTCAAGTTCTAGAAGAATCTGGCCAATGCTAAGTTTAAATTCAGCAAGTTAAAATTGGCATATTTAAGAATATTCTTTATTGGGTCTGATTGTAAGGCTTGCATGCTTACTTTCCTATTATTTGCTTTTGACTTTTATAGGTGTATAATGGCTGATAACAAAGCCATTTAAAACTTTCCAATTTCTTTTTCTATTTTAGGCATGTGATCAGCCAATTAAAGGGCTGATTATTTGTTTTTTCCTTTTAGGAAGTTAGAGTTATTTCTTTACCAGATTTTAACCTTAAATTAAGGTAGCTACTTATTTCTTTACCAGATTTTAGCCTTAAATTAAGGTAGCTACTTTAGGAATTTTCTTTGTAATAGCCAGCCTTTAAATGGGTGGCTAATAAATGAAAAAAGACAGATCATTATTCAGAAATTCATGAGAGCCTTTTCTCTGCAGTTCTTTGAAGAACTATTCAAACTTATTGGGATTTTTCCGTGGCGTTCACCAATGACATATCAAATGGATTTCCACCCCCGTTTGTGGTGTCTTCCTTATATCGAGGTTCTTGTTTTGCAATAAACAACGACTTGAGGTTATATATACTGAGGTTCTTGTTTGTCGTAAACAACGGGTCGAGGTCTGTCATCCAATTCTAATCGTAGAACGATCTTGGGTTCCTTTTTGTTGTCAGATCTCGTCATTCTTGGCGGGATTCATATCATTCGGCCTGAATCCAAGAAAGAAGCAGAGCCTAATACTAAAATACATGTATCAAGGGTATCAACCCTAATGGGAGAAAACATTCGTCATTACCTTTTTGTAAATGTTAAAAAAAAATGCGGATCTTACATCACCCAAAGTATTCATTTTTTTAGAACTACCTCAACTCTCGTTTCTTGAATTCCAAACCAAAGATAAATTTTCTCACTTTAACGTGATGTTTGCTTAAATAAAATTTGTTGCAGAATTTTGAGAGCAAAAAGGAAACTGATTTCCATATTTTCTTTTGTGTTGGGTCAGAAACATAAATTAGAGAACACAAACTAAACAAATCAAAGCCCGGATAAACGACACCTTAGTGTTCTATTTTTTGTTCAAAGAACAAGAAACAAAAATAGAAATATGTTTATGTTTTGATACCATAACATTAACCAAATTCCATCAAAACATATCATCCAGTCCATATTTCGTTCTTACCACAAATACGAACAAGTCATATTCTAGTTCATATTGTAAGTTAAGACATTAGATGGAAATATGGCTTAAATTACTTTTTCTTGTGGTATTTTCTATGAGCTTTGTTTTGCACATAACAGACCAAAAAGGCAGAGAAGATGCTTTGTGAAACAAGCCTAGTGATAGAAAGTTAGCCAAGACTAACCTATGCTTGATGAGGATACCTTTTCCTTTTTCTTCATATGATATTATTCCATGGAATCTGATGTTGTCAAAAAATCTTTGCTATGTGTAACAGTTCCTCACGTGCCGGAAACCTTCTCAACCTACAATCCAACCTGCAAAACTAGTTAGTTCTATGGAGGGGCACCGATGTGGTGTCTGCCAAAGAACCCTTGGCGTAAGAATAAGATCAAACTGCTCTTTGAGAGATAAAAAGCTTAGACTGAATATGAAAGTAGTATTGAGAATTGTGTGTGATACCTATTCTTCCTATATATAATTGAGCCGATTCCCCTCATAATTGTCATTCCCATGATTTTATCCATGTTCTATATTTAGTTGTAGTGACCGTTGTCCACTCTTCCATCATGGGCTATCACGGTGACCATGCCATGAGCATGGGAAGGAGGGTAGGTGAGGCTGACTTGCTATCCTTAGAACCTAAAACTTAGCCTCTCAGGGGGCCTCATTCTATATCAGATTGGCCTATGCATGGTTGGGCCTCCTGGGCCGGTTAAGTGTATTTATATTTGGGTCGCCAACATACTCTGCTCATGGTTAACTCTCAGACCACTCTTATCGGGTTGAATTTTATCCGCCGGCCCGGCCCGAATTATTAACACCAGTTTCATAATTCGTGAGTGGGAATTTTATGCACATCATTTGCCCTCCTGACTTCCATGGCGATTCATCGAAGTGAGATGGAAGTTCATTTTTCTTTTGCTTCAGTAACGGCTTCGTCCTTAGTAGGGATGGCAATAAAAACCAAACCGACGGGTAACTGAGAGAAACTAAACCGTATGGTCCAGGTTGAAACTGACTAAATGGTTTTAGTTTTGGTTTTGGTTTTAAATTTAGAAACTAAAGCGGTTTTGATTTTGGTTTTGGGATAGTAACCGCATAACTGAACCGTGAGCCGAACTGTGTAACCAATATAATATATATATATATATATATATATATATATATATATATATATATATATATATATTATTTTTAATTTATTTAATATTTACAGTTTCATCTTTATTTTTATTTGTTTACACTTTTAACCCTTTTAGTTTACACTTTAGTTGGTTTTTAGTTTATGTTGAAACTTATCTTTATGTCGTTGGTTTAGTAAACTATATGATTTTGAAGAATATGTTTATGTAGTTGATTTTGCTATTAGTTTTTAGTTATTTTAAAGAACTTGTGATTTGGAGAATGTTTAGAATTTATGAAATTTAAAAATCTTAAACAGTTTCGCGATTTCGCGGTTTTTGTTTTGGTTTTGTCTAAAATTAAACGGTCCAGTTTTGGTTTTGGTTTTACATATTTTAAACGGTTTTTATTTTGATTTTGCATGAAACTGAGCCGAACTCGGACCGATGACATCCCTAGTCCTTAGCACGAATTTTTCGAAGGTTATAATTCTGGCTTTATTCGACCATAACTCCAGACCTATTGACTGAGTCAAACCTTGCAAAGATTGAGCTGGACATCAAGGTTAATGCTCTGTCGGCCAAGCTAAGGCAATAGCAGAGACGTCAGAAGTCGTGTGCAGAATTCTTGGGCCCTTTGGTTGGACTCAACTAACTCCGGATTAGGCTCAGCTCAATCCTAACCAGATTTGGTTTAGTGTTGGTTGAGGTCAACTCAAATCTGACCAGCCCTGCACCCCACCTAATGAATTAATATTAGCGCCCGTTGAACTTTGCGTCACACTTATGCCAAATAGTATAGATCAGCTGGCCACTGTTTGATTAATTAGCTGTCATTTCTACCTTTAGTCTTATCGGTTTTGTAATAACAACGCTTGGTAATTATGACCTGCCTTAAGCACCTATCGTACTTGATTTTGGAAACCATCTCTTTTCCCTCGATATTTGTTACCGCAGATTTGCTTCATACGTTATAAATATCCTGATGACTGAGTTTCACCTTTTCTGTCGTTTCATGATCACTGGATTGGCTATTTAAAGTCAAGCCTCCTCAAGGCTTCTTCACAATTTCTTTTCTGCTGATTCCCTCTCTTTTGCTTTTTTTTTTTTTTTTTTTTTTTTTTTTTTTTCCGTTTGTCTTAGTACGAATATGACCTTGTCGTCATCTACTTCCGATATTTTTGACGTCGTTCAGGCGGAACAAAAAAAGGAAATCAAGTAAGGGTATTGCTTTTGCCAACTTATAATAATGGCGAAGACCTTTGATGCGGGGCACCCTAGGTTTCAGGCCATCGAGAATGCCAGTGCCCTCTATACTTCCCTCGATGTCGCCCATTTCTATGCGATATCCCAACTCCACGAACTTCGTGGTCAGTTGCAGGTGGTAGAGAAACAATTGAAGAGTTGCGAGCCCAAGTGCCTCTCCATAAAATCCACAATGGTGTGCTGAAGGCAGAGAGGGAGAAGCTTCTGGACAAGAACGAAGAAAAGAATGAGAAACTATGCTTCTTGGTTTTAACGCTAAGCCAGTATGAAGCAGGTGACTTCTACCGCTCGAGTTCGGACTCTTAAGACTTAGGTTCTTTGCCTTCTCCTGGATCGGAGTAGGTTTATGTCTTTTTTTTTTAAAGAAAAAAAAAAGCCTCAAGAACATTTTTTGAACAACATGGGCTTATTAGTCACCAAATTCCCTACATGTGTAGCTCCCTTTTCCAGTCCGAACTCCATGATAAGAAGTGATAAGTTCAACATTGGAAAAGAACAATATCTTGAGTATGATTCCTGTGATGGTAAAATGTAGTTACATCTATTTTGTATTGATTCCATGGTAAGAAGTGATAAGTTCAAGACATTTTTTTTTATTATTATTATAATGATAAGTCCGTTGTTTATAATAAATTGTTGAACTTCATATGTCTTGTGTTGAATGAAATTCCAAAATAGTACTTGTATTCAAATATCATTCATACAGAAAGTATGGGGGTTCTCAACCATTACCTTTAAGAATACGTAAGGTTTGGATAAATGGAAGTAAGTTTCCCAACCATAACTTTGAATGAGGGTAAGAAGAGATTAGGGAAGAATATGAAACATATTCCTATGTTGCAAGAAATATATTTTTATTCTTCCATCCTCTGCCCTCCTCCATATCAAGTTTAAGTAAAAAACATGATGTGGACTGCATGAGTCTCACCAAATGATAGAAATAATATACTTACTGACTTGAAATTTGGCAATTTGTCGCACATGAGCTTTTGAATGAGTTGGGTTGGCCTAGTAGAATACCCAAGTGGGGGGGGTGAATTGGGTAATTAAAAAATTATCAGAATAAAATTCAATAAATCAAATAATTAATTTTAAACCTAAATTAATTATAATCTTTATAATACAGCGAAATAATATAATCAACTAAGTGCACACCCAAACAGCAAAAATAGCAAAGTAACTATAGCAGCACACAAAAAATTTATACTGGTTCACTAAGCTACTCTTGGCTAATTCAGTCCCTCGAGCTCCAGGAAGGTCGCACCCACTAAAACCAAGATCCCTTTAAAGGTAGGAACCAAACCCGCATACCGATTCTTTTACAAGCTCAGAATCAACTTTTACACCTTTACAATATCATTTTCTCAAGCTAAGGAAGAACCTCTGCTTTTTACAGGTTAAAGAATAACCTAATTCTTTTTAACACTAAAGCACAAGAATCAAAATCTCTCAAAACACTCCAACTATCATTTTCACATGTAAGGATGGAATCTTTACAAATTACTCACAACGCAATTCTTATCCAAGAAGAATCACTATCTCAATCTCTTTACAAGAAAAGACTGAAACCCAACTACCCTTGATTAAATACTCCCAATAGAATTTAATCCATCACAACTCACCAATACAAAAATTGATAAGAAGTAAATCTCACTCGGAGCTTCTACCACCTCAGATAAACACTAACTCAATTAATATCCCAACTACTGACAGAAATACGTGAGATACAAAAATCTGATTTTAACAAGATATGGGTAGCAAATTGGAGCACGTAATCAGATTCAAGAAATTGTTTATAAAAAATATTTTCTTCAAAAATCAGAAATAATTTCTAAGATCAATTTCCAAATATTGAATAATAAATAAATAATAAGCAATATGGAAAGATCTCACCCAGAATCCACAGAAATAATGATTAGAACAATGTAACTTCAAATCCAGTATTAGCAAAAATTGATCTCAATTGATTCTCAAAATCACTCTTAGAAAAGCTCACAATATCATAGAATGATAACTTTATAAAAGTTCACAAATGATATAAACTCTTTTAGCTCTCTCTCAATGAATGATTAGTCCTAAAATGAAAATTCGCAGGTCTATTTAAAGGAATATGTAATCAACCTTCTAACGGCTAGTTTACATGTGTCATGATAATTAAAAGCTCTTATAGACCCTTTATATCATAAGAACTTCATTTAGGTTCAATTACACTTAAAAACATCTTTCAAATATCTCAATTAAACCCCCAAAGTATTTCTCAATCTTAATAAATAAGTATAGAATCTATTTTAAGTACCAAATTGAGAAACATTAATATTTAATGAACCATATTAATAGGATTTAATTAGTATATGAACCACATCTTAAATATAGATAATATCCCCCAAATCTCTCTCAAATCCCAACTACAAATGACTACTTTTGGATGTAATCTCAGATCAAACAGTATCCTAAAACAGCACGTTTGGTCGACTACCCAATTCAGGTTGCAGCCAAGCTATCGCCGCTGCGTGCATAGGTCGATTGCCCGATCGACTCACAGATTCATAGAGTTCAGCACTACTTAACCGGTCAACCTATCGGTCGACTTGTTGATTCAGAGAGTTCAACCTTCTTGGTCGGTCGACCTGTCAGTCGACTTAGAAATACAAGATGTTACAGCTTCTATGTCCGATCGACTCACCAGTCGACTACTGTCACTGGATTTCTTCTCTGAATACATTTTTAACTTATTTTCTTTTACGATTTCGCCCCTTTAACCATTTACTTCTCTTGATTAGCTCCACTAATATTCTTATATTTCATTTTAGTCATTCAAAATTATTTCTTCTTATTTCACATAGGAGCAAATAATTTAACTTAATCAAAACACATATAAAAGATAAAATACATATTGTGCCATGTGTGTTCCTAAATGGGATATTAAGAATTAAGATTCACCTAGGTTGTTTTCCCTAATTTCTTCAAACTCTTAATTCTTCTTCATCATCTTGACATCTTCATTTCTCATCCATTTAATTTGACATCTTCATTACTGGAACTTTAAATCACTGAAACACTCAATTAAATATTAGTTCTATCAAAACATCAATACTTAATTGTTAATCAAAATATTAGGATCAACAAGTTGCCGTGAGTGGCTCAGCGTCCTAGCCGAGTCAATCTGAGTTGGCATTAAACATGACGGTGAGTTTTCATTAAGCATTCAATGAGTGGGCTGATTAGAGTAGCTGGGTTGGTGCGTTGAGCTGATCTCAGCGGTTTGACTGATTGGTGGTCCGATGAGCCGACTTTCAAATCTCAGTGTGATTGGTAAACTAATCTAAATAGTTGATCAAAGAACCAATGTGGGCAGTTCAGTTGGTTGATGAGTTGAACTTGGCAACTCAATTTAGGGATGGAGTTTAGTTGACGAGTAGATCTTGGTAGCTCAATTATGGGTGAACCAATCTAGGCGATTCATTCGGTTGATGAGTTGATCTTGGTAGCTCGGTCTTATGAGCTAACCTAGGCAGCTCAGCTTAGAGATAGATTGTTCTAGGTAGTATAGTTGGTTGATGAGTTGATCTTAGCAGCTTGTTTATGGGTGAACTGAGCTAGGCAGTTCAACCGGTTTATGAGCTGATATTAGCAATTTGGTTTATAGGTAAACAGAGCTAGGCAGTTTCGCTGGTTGATGAGCTGATATTGGCAACTCAGTTTATGGGTGAACTGAGCTAGGCAGTTCAGCCAGTTGATGAGCTGATATTAGCAGCTCGGTTTATAGGTGAACTGAGCTAGGCAGTTAAGTTAGTTGAGGCTGGTTGATGGGTTGATATTGGCAACTTAGTTTATGGGTGAATTGAGCTAGGCAGTTCAACTGGTTGATGAGCTGATATTGGCAACTCGTGAATTTCTTGCAAGATATAGGTAGCTTTTTTTGGCCCTAAGTAGAGTAACAAAGGTTGTGTGAACGACGTTCGATAAAACTTATCATCCACCATAATGTATCTCGATACCTTGTATAAGATTTTTTGCGTTGATTCCTTGTTATTTGGTAACGTTCCCTCACTCAAGTAGCGCACCAAAGGAGTTCTCCAGTCTTCCTCTTGTCCCAATTCTCTAATGTATGCACGAGATTTGGTTTAGGCTACTACAGACGGTTGCTCTAAATAATCCACCACCTTGGATTATTGATCTGGACCGAAGGATGATGCTAGTACTGACATTGTATTTGATTTTTTATTCTCAGTCCTTAGAATAGCTTCAATTTTGCAATTGTCAAAGGCCTTTGTTATCTCCTTTACTTTATCAACGTAGAGGCATAACCTCCTTTCGTTGACCACGTAAGCCCTGTTTATTTTATTAACTACGAGCTGAGAATCTGATTTGGCCTCCACATTATGGGATCCCAGCTCCTTCGCCAAGGTCAGGCCCAAGATTACAGTTTCGTACTTTGTCTCGTTGTTGGATACTCTAAATTCGAGCTGTATAGCCTTCTTGAGTTGATTACCTTCTAAGGTTTTCAGAATTATGTCAACTCCACATCCTCGTGAGTTTGATATTCCGTTAACCCATAATTTCCAAGGTCTCATTGGAGTTAACGAACACTCGCCGTCCCTTATAGCCGCTTCTTCTGAAGGTGTTAGCTCAGCAATGAAATCAACCAGCACTTGGCCTTCGATTATTGTCCTAGGTTTAAAGGTCACATAGAATTCTCCCATCTCTACCACCCACTCTATGAGGCAGCTCGAAACCTCTGACCTGTGCATTACTGCTATGAGTAGGTACGAAGTTAGCACGTTGATTGCATGAGCTTAGAAGTAAGGTCGCAACTTCTGGGCTGCAGTCATCAGGGCTAAAAGGACCTTCTCAAGTTTAGTGTAGCGAGTTTCTACCGATACCAACGATTTGCTTACATAGAATACTGGCCTCTGCCCTCTTGCGCATTCCTTCACCAATGCTGCACTAACCGCAACGATGGTTATTGCTAAGTACAGGTATAGCTCATCTTCAGGCACGACCTTAGCTAAAGTTTCGATATAGCCCAAGTAATCCTTGATGGACTGCAAGGCACGTTCGCTCTCTTCATCCCAATGAAAACTCTTGCTCCCTCTCAAGATTTTGAAGAAATGAGCACATCTATCTGTAAATTTGGAGATGAACCTGTTCAGAGCTGCCAATCTTCCAGTCAGCACCTGAACTTCATGTATCGTCGTGGGGGACTTCATCCTTCTGATAGCTTCTATCTGTCCAGTGTCAATTATGATACTTGTCTTGTTCACCATGAAACTTAGAAATTTGCCCGACGTTACACCAAAAGCATATTTCTCAGGGTTCAACTTTATATTGTACTTCCATAATATTACGAAAGCTTCTTTCAGACGCTCCAAATGATATTTCTTTTTAGAACTCTTGACTAACATGTCATCTATATAAACCTCCATAGTTGCTCCAATTATTTATTGGAACATGTGGTTCACTAGACGTTGATATGTTGCCCTGGAGTTTCTTAGACCGAAAGGCATCACTCTATAGCAAAACGTACCTCTAAGGGTGATAAAAGTGGTTGCTTCGTCATCTTGTTGGCTCATCCGTATCTGATTATACACTGAGTAGGTATCCATCATAGATAATAACTCGTGCCTAACAGTTGCGTCCACCATTTGGTCGATCCTGGCCATTGGGTAACAGTCCTTGAGGCACGCTTGATTAAGGTTAGTAAAATCCACACACATCCTCTATTTTTCATTCTTCTTCTTGACCAGCACTGGGTTGGCTAACCACTTTGGGTAGACCACCTCTCTTATATGCTCTATTCTGAGCAGTCTTCACACTTCAGACTTTATTACCTTTTTCTTCTCCGAATTGAACATCCTTCTCTTCAGCTTTACTAAAGGGTAAGTCCTTGAGATATTGAGTCGGTGAACCATCACCTTAGGGTTAATCCCCTTCATGTCTTCAAGTGCCCAAGCAAACATGTCTAATTTCCTTTCTAACAATTACATGAGCTTCTCTTCCTCTGGTTCGCTTAGCAATGTGTTAATAAGATATTTTTTGGTCCCTTGATTGAAAGTTACTTCTTTAACCTGTTCAACTGGCTAGAGGACCCTGAGATACTCCTTGAAATCATCGATCTCCTATGCTGAGTTGCTGACCTGAGTTGGACTGTCAATATGGGCTCTGATGAGCCCCTACTTTAGAGCTATGCCGTTGGTCTGGGATATGCTCTATTCTTAAGCTGAGCTATCGATTTGAGCTCTGACGGACCTTTGTTGTTAAGTTGGGCCGTTGTTCTAAGATCTGTTGGGCCTCTGCTTCTAAGTTGGGCTATTGATCTGAGCTCTGATGGGTATTTGCTTCCGTTGTTGATTGGTAGTCTTCTTCATTCTCTTAGTTATTGTTAAATATTGCTTAGATGCAGTTTAGTCCCCTCGAATGGCGACCACCTCGCCATCCTTCACATACTTAACACATTGATGAAGTATTGACGCTACGACTCCCATCGCATGGAGCCAGGGTCGTCCCACGATAGCGTTATATAAGGACATAGAGTCCATTACTGTGAACTTTATAGCCTTGGTCGATCCATCCTCATGCTTGCTTGTTGTGACGAGTAATGTGATCTTTCATGTTAGAGAGCTTAGGTCTCTATTAAAACCCACCATCAGTATCTAGGTTAACCCAATGACAAAATCGAGGATACCCATTTGACTAAGTGTTTTAACAAAAATGATGCTGACTAAATTGCCTGTATCAACCAAAATATTTTGTACCTCGAAGTTGGTGATCCAGAGCGTTATGACTAAAACGTCATCATGGGGACGAGCAACATCTGTGTTATCCTCGTTGTCTAACGTTAGCACTGGTCCAATTTCGCTTGCCAACGCCACCACTTCTCTGTTGCTTGGTTCCTATCCTGCCTCACAGGCTTTTTTCTTTGTCTACGGTTTGTTTTCCCGGTGAAAGGATCAACCGTATTTATCTTGGAGGTGGCCCCAGTTTTGCATTTCGAAGAGAGTAGTGGCACGAACTACACTTGGGGCCTCTATACGTGTTTTTATATCTACGGGGAGTGGGATCTTCTATTCCTGGCTCAGATCTATTGCACTCAACCACAACTGCCTTATCTCGTCAGCGAACTTCTTTTTATTCTTCTTCCCACAAACGGCGCTAAATGATGTTGCCGAAAACCCCCCAGTATGTGTAACAGTTCCTCACGTGCAGAAAACCTCCACAACCTACAATCCAACCTGCAAAACTAGTCAGTTCTACGAGGGGACACCGGTGTAGTGTCGGTCAAAGAACCTCCGGCGTGAGAATAAGATCAGACTGCTCTTTAAGAGATAAAAAACTTAGACTGAATATGAAAGTAGTATTAAGAATTATGTGTGATACATGTTCTTCCTGTATATAATTGAACCGATTCCCCTCATAATCGTCATTCCCATGATTTTATCCACGTTCTATATTTAGTTATAGTGATTGTTGTCCACGCTCCCATCATGGGCTATCATGGTGATCACACCTATGAGCGTGGGGAGAGGGTAGGTGAGGCTGACCTGCCATCCTTAGAACCGGAAACTTAGCCTCTTGGGGACCCTTATTCTATACTAGATCGGCCCATACATGACTGGGCCTCCTGGGTCGGTTAAGTGTATTTATATCTGGGCTGTCGACAAGCTCTGCCCGTGGTTAACTCTCGGTTCCTATCGGGTTTGATTTTATCCGCCGGCCCGGCCCGACTTCTTAATATCAGTTTCATAATTTGTGAGTGGGAATTTTTCCCACATCAGAATCTATCTTATTTATTTGTACTATGACCAGATATATCAACCATGAGGACCTGGCATGAAGCTCTAACTTTTCCTCGTCCTATTTATTTTGCTGCAATTTTTTAAAAAGAAAAAAGAGAACAACCATTTATTTGTATCAATTCCCAAATTACAATGACTAATTTATTTACTATTTAAGGACAAGTCCAAATACTTCCACAAGATCTATTTTTCATAAATCATCCTCGAATACGTAACAACGTATACCTTTCCATCTCAAGATAAATCTGAGTAAATAAAATTTCAATTAAAAAAAAAATATTGGAAAATTTAAAAATCACATCATTTCTAAATTCCATAAATTTTTCAAAATTCTATTTTAAATGCGCTTTTAAAAAATTCCGGCTACGTCTTACATTGAAACATTATAATCACAAGCAATGCTTATAATGTAGAAAAAAGTGTCCTGAATGCCGAGGTTGATTGTAGATCAATAGCAAATTCCTATAAAAAGAGTTGCAAGCTAATGAAAACTACATACGCCAGAAGCTGATTGACATCGAATCCCTTCTATGGCATTGCATTCACGGCAGCGTTGCGGCTATGAATTTACAATTGGGAACTCTACCTTTCGGGACCTCCCTCTTGGTTCCACTGTTGTCATAAATGTCTCTCTGAAACTTATGAGCAGAAGATGAAGAAAAAGACCTACCAATTAGAAACTGAGCAAACATTTTCTCTCACTCTCTAAAATATGAGCTGAAGGCCGGCGAACAATCTTTCTCTCCCTCTAAGAGCCCTCTATGTTGAGTGTCATGTGCATATCAAAATTCTTAGGTTGTGATTGGGTTCAGGATTTGTAAGAAGGATTTCATTTGGTTAGAGGATTTTGAAATCTTCTTTTGGCAAATTTTTTATTTGGGTTTTAAGAATCAAGGATTTGTCAAATCCTTTTAAGAGTAAAGACAAGGATTTTGAAATCTTTTTGGGAGAGGCTGAATTTGACAAATCCTTCCCTTCCCATTTTGTAAAAGGGACACGGAAGTCATTTTTACAATTGTTATGAGATCTCCTCTTCAAAATTTGTAAGCCACGATTCTTTCTCTATTTTTTTTTTCTTATTTTTTCTTATTTTATCTTCTCATTCAACGAGCTTCTTCATTGTCGTCGTCTGCTTCTTCTCTGTCACCGTCATCTGCTTCTTCATCGTCATCGTCTACTTCTTCTCCATCCTCTATCAGGTTTGTCTACTTTTTCTCTATCCTCCATTGCCATCACGTTCGAGTTCAAAATCAAAATAGGGTTTCGATTTTGTTTTCGAAATCGAAATCGAACAACGGGTTTGATTTAAAAAATGAAATCGATTTCGTTGCTTCGATTTAGGGTTTCGATTTCTACGTCGATTTGGGTTTCGATTTCGTTTGGTATGGTGGCAACGAAAATGCAGATTAGGGTTTAGTATGGCGATAACGATGGGTTTGGTTGAACGTCGTTTGTGTTTGGCGATGGCGATGGGTTTGGTATGGTGTTTGGCAATGGGTTTCTGTTTTTGTTCCCATAAATTCTATTCTGTTCTGTTCTGTTTGTTCCCATAATTTATTGTTGAAATTACACGTTCAAATACTTCAGTTCAAACAATTATCCAAATAAGGGATTTGTGAAATGAAGGGATTTCAAAATCCAAGATCTTGAAATCCCTTTATTTCACAAATCCCTTATCCAAATGCAACTTTATTTTACACTAAAATTTAAAGAGATATGTTTCGGTGTGTAATTTTTTTATTAAATAAAAAAATTTATTTGTTGATTTTAAATAATTGTTAAATTTCAATTTAAATTATACTAAATTAACCCAAATAAATTAAACTTAACCAATTAAACCCAAATAAACAAAACATATTTAAACCCTAAATAAATTTAATAAAACTCCAACTCAATCATAATTAAACCTATTTAACCCTAAATTAACAATAACCTAATCACTAATTATAACCCAATCCTAAATAAATTTAATAAAACCCCAACTCAATCATAATTAAACCTATTTAACCCTAAATTGACAATAACCTAATCACTAATTATAACCCAATCCCCCTAATTACAAACCCACCACCTCCCCCTAATTATAAACCCACCTACCCTTTTAATTCCCAACCCTATGTCCAACGATTTGTCCCAAATCATATATATATATATATATATATATATATATATATATATATATATATATATATAGAGAGAGAGAGAGAGAGAGAGAGAGAGAGAGAGAGAGAGAGAGAGAGAGCAAGAACTATGGAGCAACGGGACAGCGATGAGCATCTGTGACAGCGAGGATAACAGACAATGAGAGCTATTGGCATTCGGCGACGGCAACGAGCTGTTAGGGTTCGGAGACTATGAGGATTTCTCAACTTTGGCGATGGCGATTTCTGGCGTTAGATGAGCTTTTTGGTTTTCTTATCTTCAATTGTTTGTTCAATTATGTAGAGGATTCATAGCCCTCGATTTTTTTTTCAAAGACTGTTCTGTTACAACTGTTGCTCATAAGTATGTTCTCTTGGGGTTCATGTCCACTTGAAGACTAATGAACCGTTTTTATCGAATTGCCGCTGAATATATTATATAGATATATACTAGTAGGAGGAAGAAGAACTCTTGGTATATTTTTTTGTATCTTTCAAAGCCAACTCTCTTTCTATAGTGTAAAAAATTATAGGAGTTATAAAATAATGATAAACACAATAAGTGACAATAAACACAAAAATAAAAACTGAAATTTAATAATAATAATAATCAAATAAAATTGAAAAATTTAATAAATTAAAATGGAGGTTTTTGGAATTTATAATTAATGTTTTTAAAATTGTTATATTTTAGTATATTTTTAATTATATTGACGTAATTTTTCGTCTACCAACAATCTAAAGATTAGTTGAATGTGACTAAAAAATTGTTGGTTATTAAAAAAAAGTTAATAAAATGTAGTTGAATGTAAGTAATAATAATTATGTTGGTTGGTGACCGAAATCCGGCGGCAATAGTTGGTGACTCAACCTTAATTAGAAATAAAAGTAAAAAATGGATTTTATTAAATTCACGTGATTATTAGGAGCTTTTTACCCACGTCCCTGGTATAATAACATTATTTAAAGAAACAGAAGACGTGAGCAGAAGTGGTGTTAGGAAAGGTGGAGTGATTCAGGAGATGCCTCCGAAGAGAGAACCCTGCCGGAATTTTCAACGTGGCAGGTACGCTTGTTGCTGTTCGCCATACTTTTATTTTTCACTTGAGACCTGACGCTTTAAGTGTTTCACCTGAGGCTTTAAGTTTTTCTCCCTCTAAAACAAAGATTGACCCAATGCCCATGCACTTGAAACCCTAGTTCAAACTGCAACAGCTTTCTTACTCGCAAATTGGAAATTATATCAATTTCACATTCAATATATTACAATTAATCAATTGAATTCTGCAATTTTACATATTGTTCACAATTCCCCAACTTCTGTTACGTGCTTCCTTGAAGATAAATGTATAAATAGGTCACTCAGGATCACTATTTTGATAATTAGACACTAACAAATCCCAATTACGTGACATAATTTCTATCTGTACAAATTAGTCTTTGAATTGCACAATTAGTTCCAATTGCATAAATTTTACCAAATCTTTAAGCGACCCTTAATCAATCATGATATATTTTTGAAAGAAAAGTCTTGACTTCAATAAAGCGATAATATTGTCTATATGTAACAAATGAGCAATAACTACTTCCACGGTTTGAACTTGTTGTTTTGTGTAAAAAAAATATGGGCCTCATGGTCATGAATTCAATAATCAGAATTTGAAATGTCAGATATGCATTGTTATTGCTCATTGGTAATTTTTTGAACAAGGGCGGGCATATGAAGTGAACTCAAAGAAATAAAAAAAAATAAAAATTCAGTTAGATACTGTGTTATCTTCCAAAAGCAAAACACAAACTCAAGTCCCAATTGCTCAACAATGAAAGAAAATCCAAAGTTTTGAAAATTATTATCCGACTTCAAAGACAAATCAATATGTTTTTTTTTATAAGGAGATTGTTGTCATATCCACAACCAATAGGTTGTCAACCCAGGAACCTTGATCAGTCAAAAACATTTACCCCTTCGCAAACGATCACCTTCAGTCATCTTTGGTGGTGACTGGTGAGTGATTTTGAGAGGAAGACAACTATGCTATGTCATAATGTGTTTGTGTGTGTGAGTGAGAGCAAGAGACGGCTCTTTGGTGGTAGTTTTTGCATGAGCTATTGAGAGAATCATGAAATATTGGCACTACTTCACAAATCTTCACTTTTCTCTATCAATCAATTTGTATGATTACATAGAAGCATTGATGCAATCCTATATACATGTGATCAAGATTGGACTTGGACCTATAATGCTGTTAATTCAAATGTATTATTTAAATTGATGGCTTGCACTAATATTCACTGCAATATATCAAACAAATGGATTCATATACATGCATGTAAATTGTAAAGAAAAGAGTATGTTATATGAAGGAGGGCAAATACTGATCTACAATTTAGTTTCTCTAATTAAAAAACTAAATTGAAATTTTACGCTTTATCCAAATTTATATATTTAAAATTAAATCATATTTTTCTTATTTTAAAAATTGTCCCTAATTTTATAAATTATAATCCTAACTTGCAGGTTTTTGAATTGCACCCTAATTTACAAACTGAAGATTGAGCTTTAATTTATAAGTTATACTTCCAAATTTTTGAGAGAGACCTCAGGGACTTGTGGTGGTGTCTTAGTTTGCATTGTTGGTGGTTTAAAGTTGAGGAGTTGCTGGTGGTGGGTGCTAGGCGTAGTGCTTGGGAGAAAGAATGGTGGTGGCAAGACTGAGATGGTTAGAGAGATAAAAGAGTACTTGGCGAGAGTGTTGTGGTGGCGAGTCTGGTGCTGGTGTTGGTGATGGTTCTTCCACACTATTGCTTTAAAGTTGCCACCTGAACACCACCCTTCATTCTCTCACATCAACTGCCCCCCATAAGGTCCACACCTCGCACCCCAAACTGTGACAATAGATCTACCTGCTAATTCCATGGATTATTTGCAGCCTATCACGCATCCTTACGTGATCGAACTAGCAATCATGATCCACCTTTACTGGTGAGGTTGACGTCGAAAGAAGAGATAAAAAATAGAGAGAGGAAGAGGGTCAGGTTTCAAACCATGGGTAAAGAGAGGGGAGAAAGAATGATAATTAAGGGAAAGAGATAGAGAAAGAGGGCTTATTAGATAACCATGGGGTGTTGCTGGTTGATCTTAACATAGAGCTTCATTTGGGAAGTTGGGGTGGGGGGGTTGGGGGTGGAAGAGGGGAAGCGTGAGTCAGAGAGAGAACCACGGGGCAATCTTTATTTATGGAAGATTTAGGGTTTTGGTTTAGTTGGGTGGATTTTTTCCAAGCCATTCATTTTTGTTAAATAAATCATTACCATTTCTTAAAAGACATTTTCAAAACAATTCTTGTTTTATTACGTCGATGATATAAGTTGAAGTCCATTACATTAATAAAATCGAAAATTGACATATATAGATACATGAAGTACCCCTATCCATTATAACCACATCCATACTAATCCATACCAAGTGAAACTTAGCCTGCACATAACTCCTAGAACTAGCCACAATAACAACTGCTGCCAGCCACTATCACAATTTAGGGCTAGGCTCTAATTCATAACAATAACAAAATAAACTTCATAAAGGACAGGTAACATTTTTATTTTCGGAAAATATACCTTATTCCTAAGTTTGATTCATAAAAATGGAACTACCACCCAGATCCCGAATGTTTGAGTCAACGAATTTCGACCTGGAAAATCACACCATATCCTTCTTACTGTCAATCCATCTATTTTGATTTATATTTCTTCGAGTGCTTTGACAACTTCTTCTTCAGTGACCACTTACGTTCTAGGCTTGTAGCCGAACTTCTTTTCATACCTTCACTTAAGAGTCGAGACACAATAATTGTTGCCTAATTCAACCAAAGTTTTGATACATGACAACCAATATGGCCTATCGCTTGCATGGGTGTAGGAGTCAGTTGTGCGAGGAGATTTTTGCAATTTATTTAATGCCATCTTCTGGCATTTTGGTGGCATCTCCATTGTCTTCCTTATCTATCTTATGCTGTCTTCTTTTGCTACCCTCCTCTAACATTCTCTGGCCTACATGGTTTAGATATTTCCTTCCTTTATTTTCTTTAGCTAACGTCTTAGTTAACCAACAATATCTAGAGTGTGCCAGTGTTGTGAAAAGTGCACCTAGGTGAGGACGCACTACAATTTAAATATAGAATTTCGTAAAAGACATTGAGATTTAACCCCCCAAAATCTTGCATGTCCTTTTATAGAAAAATGTTTTTTCACATGAAAATTAATTTTGACATGCATGGTCTAATATCAAACTTAATCTCGTTTAGAGAATCCTAAACTTCATTTTTGAGTAAAGACATTGCGTGTTAAAGTTGACCTCAAAATTGGATTCTACACTCCTTAAAACCTAGGAAAACATATTTTCATTATTAAAAATGGATACAAAATGAGATCAATTTTATTTTGAAACTTTAATTTTCATACAAAACAAATATTTTTTTTCGGAAAGTGGTGAGGGAGCGATTTGGGGGTCAAATCACAAGCTAATTGAAGTACGGTCGTTTTATTTAGGCTCATTTAACTTTACCACCTAATTAATTGATATATAAAGCTTTTTTAGCCCTAAAAACCCAATTGGCTTCAACAGAAGCAACAATGATGGAGCCTCTTCTACGATGAGGGAGCACTTCCTCAACGATTAGTCAACACCATGTTAATGCCTTCTTCCTCTTCTTTTTCTTATTCTTCTTCACCACTGCTTCTGCTCTGTATTTCTTCTTTTCTCTGCTTCTGATCTGTGTTTCTTGTTCTGCTCTGCTTCTTCTTCTTCTTTTTTGTTTTGCTTCTTTTGTTGTTATATTTTTTGATGATTAAGTTTTCTTTTTCCCTATTTTGTTTTTGTCCATTTTTTGTTTTTCCTTTTTTTTTTTTTTTCAATCGATATTCTATTTTTTTTTTTTTTCTATTTCTTTGTTTATTACTTCTTTTACTTTTTGTTCTTCTTTTCGTTTTTCATTTTAGAATTAGAAGTTCAAAATCTTTATGCCTTCTTCTTCGTTTTTTTTTTTTTTTTTTAAATTTTTCATTTTAAAATTTGCTATCCGTTTCTTTTTATGCTATAATTGCTTCTAAATCTATTGTTTTGTGCTATAATTATTGATCATAACTGATGTTTTTTTATGTTAAAATTCTCATTTATTTAGGAATCAAATTTAATTTTTGTGAATATCAAAACAAGGTTGTGCGTGCAAATATGCGCAATATTGTCAATTATGTTGTATTTTTTGTACATTGTACGGCTTACCTCAGTCAAGTGCGCCACGCCTTACTCCTAGGCTCCAATATACCTTTGCTCCTAGTGCCTTTCACAACAATGTGGCATATTTTGGAAATAGGTACTTTACCCCCTTGAACTTTGAGCTAAAGTGTAGAAGTTATTTTTGTCGTTAAATTTTGACAAAAGGCAGAAATATAAGATCGATAACTTTGAAACAAGAATTGACTACTCGATGAGTTTTGTTTTGCATGATTCATATATGCATGGATTCTTGTCAGAGAATACTGAATTAGAAAAGTATTAAGATTTAACATCCAAATTGTTCACCTTATTGTAGGAAAATGCTTGGTTTACATGAAAATGCCGATATTTAAAAAATAAAAATAAAAAATCAAATTATCCAATTTTTATCCGTCTTTAATAATTTAATTTAAAAGAAATCAAATATCCCATTTTTATCCGTCTTTAATAATTTAGACATGTTTTCTTATGTTTGAAGGGGTGTATAATTCAATTTCCACTCAATTTTGACATTTAATTTATGGATTATAAAATGAGATCTTGGAGTCTTTCATAGAAATTGATTTTGATACAAATCTTGTATGTAGATTGGTCTGAAAATTTGATTCCTCACCCCTTAAAATCTAGGAAAGCATATATAGATTTTTATAAATTGATATAAAATGAAAGTAATTTAATATTTTAAAATTTTGAATTTTCATTTGAAACAAATAGTGAATGAGCAATTTGGGAGTCAAATCTTAATATTTTTGTCAAATTCTTGATCTTAAATTGTAGTATTCTCTTAGACGAATTCATGCATATGCGGATCATAAAAAATAGAGTTCATTTGAGTAGTCAATTTGTGTTTCAAAATTATGGATCGTAAGGTTTAACTTAAATTTAACTTGTGCACTTTTGTTCAAAATCCAAAAGGGTAAAGTGTCTATTTCCAAAGTTTAGGGTGGTAAAGTGAAAATGAGGCTCAAGTACAAGGGGGTAATGCAATTAGCCCATGTTTTTTATGAATATTTAGGTTGCGTTTGGGAAAGGGATTTGATAAATTCCTGAAATTTGTAAATGATGGGATTTCAAGATTCTACATTTTGAAATCCCATCATTTACAAATTTATTGTTTGGATAACTATTTTAGATGAAGAATTTGGTTGTGTAATTTTATAATTACTTTATTTGGATAGATAATTATTTGTATGCAAAATTTTGAAATCCATTAAATTTTAACAATATAAAATATGAAAATATACCCAACAATATAATTTTTATTTTAATAATTTAATAGTATAATTTTAATAGTAATTTTTAGAAATAAAATTTAGTAATATAATTTTCATAATATCATTTTAATTATGCCTATTTGGAGAAGCGAAATCCCTCTCTGGAGGGGATTTGAAAACAACACCCCCTTTAAAATTCCATTTTTACCAATTCAATGGATTTTTCATATCTCTTTTAGTAGTACCCAAACAAGGGATTTTAGAATAAGAATTTGTGAATTCTTTTTCAAAGTAAAATCTCTCATTGAATTAACTTACCCAAACGCAATCTTAAGTTTGAATTGTAGTACCCTGATACCAATCCGTGGATACATAGATCATCATAAACGTAGTCTCTTTCAATAGTCATGTTGGTTTGTTCACTTTTTGTGGTTTTTTCCCTTTTTTTTTTTTTTTTTTTTTTTTTTTTTTTTGATTTTGTTAGATTTAATAGAAAACTATCTTTCCACTTTAGTTCAAAGTCCAAGGGGTTAAGACGCTTACTTCAAAACTACAGGGAGTAAAGTTAAAATGGGCCAAAGGACAAGGGGCAAGAGTGGAATGAACCCAATTGAAACTTAAATTCTTAAAGATATTTATCATCCTTGTTGAGAAAAATCGTAACTTTTCAATTAAGATAAGGGTAATTCTATACGTAGCCCCTTTTTCTCTAAATGTATAAGATTTCTAATTATACACGCCCCCCTAAAAAATTAACTAAAACAAGTTGTTGAGTGTACACCCTTTACCTTTCCAAAATACGCTTGAATTGAACTAATTTTATTTCTTTTAAATAAAATTGCACGAACGTTTCCCCCAAAAACCCACTTCCCCTCAACCTCTTCACCTTCCTCCCTTCCATTCCCAAAACAAACTAACTCCTTCCCCTCTACCCCCACTCTCTCTATATAGGAATATATGTTATAAAAAAACATATGAACGGATCTACAAATCCAACAGCTTCAAGAACAGAATGGATCTGTAGATCTGTTATTGATCCCTTCTTTTTTTTTTTTTTTTTACATAACTTCATATATTTATACAGAGAAAGAGAGAAAAATGTTGAGAGGGAGAGAGAGAGAGAGAGAGGAGGGTGGGAGAAAGAGAGCGAAAAAGTTGTAGTTGATCTCACCGTGGGGCAGTGGTCGCCGGGGTTGGGGTGGGTGCAAAAAAAGAGAAGGAAAAAAATTGTTGTGTGCGATGTCCGGTGGCAGGTTGTCGCAAGCGGTGTGAGGAACTAAGGAAGCAGAAGGAAGAAGAAGAAGAAAGTAAGGAGAAAAAAGGAAAAGAAAAAGAAATCATTGAGGGTGAATAAGTAATTTTATAGGAGGATATATTTGAAATAAAAAAAAGTTTAAAAAGAGGTGTATGCCTAGCAAAATAGGGTGTACATATAGAATGACCCTTAAAATAAAGTAGTTCTTAAAGAATAAGAATATGCACTATTAACTTAGTAAGAAAGAATTTGCAAACATAACTTTGAAATTAGGATGTATTACTGAAAAATAATTATAGTGGTAATTGCACTTGGATTGGGGCTTTTTATTTGATGTGATACTAATAGAAGTAGTCTTTTAAAATAAAAAATATGGACCGAAAAAATATAGGGGTGAACTTGAAGGGCACCCCCAAAATTGGGGCCCCTCAATGACTGCCTTGATTGCCTGCCCCCATGCTGGCCTATTCATAGTGGCCTGTAGTTTAGTAAAGAAACCTTCGGATTTTAAAGTAATTTATTTTGTATTTGTAATCGATTGGAAAGAGTTTGGATCAATTGGTAGCCAAAGAAAGTGCGCAACAACTTTATCATTGCTCACTTGTGTTTGATTTGGCATTATTGTTGCAAAGAGTATTATGTTTTCATTCCCTCTCTTTTTTCTTCTACTGTTATGGCACTTCTGGTCTTATCTTGTAAAGGATACCATATGCCCTCGCCTTCTACTCCTTACCTTAAGAGTATTTCCTTTCGGTAAATAAATTTGTTGGTGTTTTGCATTATGTGGTGCTCATATTTGTCCTTTATCTTGTGATTGTTAATGCAGATATGATGTATTAGTTTTTTGTTTGGTAAATTTGTTTATTCTTGTTTCCAATTCTACAATGTCTGGGTTTGTTTTTGCATGACTTATTCTGCCTTTTTAACCATTTATCTCTTCCAGCTGTCATTATGGTGATCGTTGTAAGTTTCTCCATGTCATCCAGCAACCATCAAAAGCTAATTCCTTTGGATTTGGCTTGCAAAATGGCACTCAATTTCACCGTGCAAATTCACATTCACAAACGCCCAACCCTTTCGGATTAGGTGTTCAAAACAGCTCTCAGCCAAGAGCGGCCAACAATTTTGGATCCCAGTTCAAGGTTCTTTCTGTCTCTAATTTTTAGGTATCTGTTTGCCCTTTGTACATGATATCGCACTCGAAATAGTAATCAAAGATGATTTTTTTCCTCAGCATTTTTTTTTATTTGAATTACTATAAAGGGAATGGCTTGGGTTCATTGTTACTGGGAGACACGGCACATTTCTTTCGTTTACTACTTTCTGGTTACATTGATTTTCTCCTGGACAGCATTTTGAAAATAAGTGGACTCGTGGATCTTCAAAGGAAACTGGTAACTCTGCTCCATCACAACAAACTGACAATCAGCCTCCGGCACCTACTCACAAGTGCGCATTTGATTTTCAAACTCCCTATACTTTCACTTTTCCATGTTTTCCTTTTCTATGTCTACAAAGACATGATTGTGATCGTGTTGAATGTGAAGGTGTACAGATCCTGAGTCATGCAAACGCCAGATCATTGAAGATTTAGAGAACGAGAAGCCGCTTTGGACGCTTACATGTTACGGTCACTGCAAAAAGTATGTCACACTAATTGGATCTCATGAGCATATTGACAAGATTGAGATGTTGAACTCGATTTTTAGTTTATACACAAATAACTTGGAATATAAAATTCAATGGGAACTAGAGGAAATAACTGGTAAGAAACTTCAGGAAATTTATCACGTGGGAGGTGAATATGGTGTTGCCAAGGCATTTTATTTGGTGGAGGTGGCTAATTGTGGTCCTTTGTCTCAGTTTGTGAAATTTAGAACGAAGGGTGGAGCTGTTTTGAAATTTGAATACATTTCAAATGGTTTTTGTTTTCAACAAAGGTTAAAAAAGTGAATCTTAACGAAACAGGTCCTTGCTCAAATTATTTCCTTTCCCCGCTCTCTTCCTCCCTCAACCCCCCTATGACTGACCTCTTGTTTATTTCTCGCTCTCCCCTCCTAAGGTCCCCATCCTTTTTATTTATCTTTACTTCTAGTTCTAACAACATTTATAGTGTCAGTGCCTTTAGGCACGGGGTGGGTATTAGCTAGTTTTTATTAAAATATATTAATGTTAAACTTGAATAATAAAACATGAAAAAGAAAGTCACAAGAAATATATAAAACTATTGGTGGAGAAATATTTGAATTTTATGTTATTACTGTAACTTCAGTCAAACCCATTAGAAAATTAGGGACGGAAAAAAGAAAGAAAAAGAAGATACCAACATAAATTAACCTAAGCTCATAGAAGTACATGTAATTGAGTGTCATACATAAAGAAAGATGTAAGCAAAAACTTGCTTGCAGTCAAATGCTGTTACAGGTGATTAGGGTGGTTGGAAGGCCTAAGGTTGCACTGGGACCCATGTACAACTAGGGCTGAATCATACTACTGTAATGATTTACTAGAGAGTGATTCCTTGAAAGAATATAGAGAAGAAAAATACAGATTTTCTAGCTTTTATTTAACAATGATTTTTTTTCCTCCTTTGTCTACCTACAATTGGACTATGTGACATGTCCTGGATTTCTATATAGGTCCTGTGTAGTCATATATTATAATATTGCTTTTTTCCTCAAGAGAACAAATCTTAAAGAACGAAGATAGTTTAAATTGAATATTCATTTTTTTTCAGTGGCCCTTGTGACATTACTGGTGACATTAGCTATGAAGAATTGCGAGCAGTTGCATATGATGATGCCAAGCGTGGATTGAGCTTGCAGTCAATTGTAAGATAACTTTTCTCTATCGATCATAATAAATCAAGGGTTATGATCCAGTTTAGAAAATATAACTAATGGCTTGTACCGAAGCCTTGTAATGCCTGGTGTACTGAAAAATTAGAGTCAACTGGAGAAGAACATGTCATCAGGTAATGCCTAGGAAGCACGGACACTCGTTTGAGGGCTGCGTGTCCATGTCCGACACGTATCCGACACGGGCACGACACGAATTGAAGAGTCTCGAATTGTATTTTGATTTTTTTCGAATCCTGACTCATGTTAGACACACCCTGCTTGCATGTGTAATTTGTTTTCCTTTAGATGGTAGACATAGTTCTTTCATTTAAGAAATATAATTTGAAGGCCTAAAAGTATAAATTAGTGTTTTCATGAACATGATGCAATGATTTTGAATGGATGTTTGGATGATTAATGTTTATTGTTCCTTCAATTGGTGATATTTTTGAACAAACAATGATAATATGATTGAGTTGAATATTCATGGTATTACTTTGTTATGATAAGATGATAAATATAGAGTTAAAAATTCCGATTGTACAACATGCATGTTATATTTTAATGATTTAGGCAGACCTATAGATACATATAACATTATATTTATTTATTGGCATGTCCCTCCCATGTTGGTGTCGATATTTTTGAGAAATTATCGTGCCCATGTTGTTTCGTATTTATGTTGTTTCGTATTTGTGTCGTGCGTTAGTGTCAGTGCTTCATAAGGTTAACTCATGCCAATTTAGGAAGCTTTTCGAAAATCTTTTTTGTTTTTTTTAAAAGAAATAATGACTAGTTTTTTGTGGTGTTCATCTTCATACCTTCAATATATATTGTTCCGAGACTCTATTTGTATATACATGTAAATTTGTAATGACATATGATCAAGACACTTGGTGACTTGTTAAATTTGCACTGTAATGTGCATCTTATTATTGCAAAAAACATAGGAATATTGATAAATTGCTCCAGTAATGATTTTGATAAAATGAAATGGTTTCAAGAAACATGGCCCAACTTCAACCTGTCAATTGGACAACATTTTTCTGTCAGTCAAAGCCATTGCCTTATAGTAGGTTCTTCATCTAGATTAATCTGGTTTTGCTAGAGGGTGATATCTACCAAATGCGTTCCAATGTAGCAATTAAGTTGTTATAGGAGTAAGGTTCAGGTAGGCTTAAAACATGCAAGATGCCTAGCATTCCTAAATTACATGTTAAAAAAAAATGCCTCTAGCTTTTGACAAAAAAAGCTACAAGATAGATTGTTGCAGGTAATCTAGTAACAAAGCTCATTTTGATGCAGGTTGAGAGAGAAAGAAGCTTGCTCAATTCCAAGTTACTTGAATTTGAAAACCTACGTAGGGATCCTTATATTCTGCCAAATTCTACCATTTCTATGCAAAGTTCTTTTCCTGGGACAAGGCCGCCAGTGCTTGCTCAAAATGTTTCTCCTCCTTCAGTCTCAAGTTTCAGTCAATTAGGTGCATCACTTGATACGAGTTCCATAACGAGGCAAGATCTGTTTCTAATTTTCGAAGCGTATGCGTCTTCAAACCCCCATTATAATCTGTCTAATCAAAGATTTTTTTTTTCTTCCTCCTCTCTAGGACCACTGCTCCAGGAAATAATGCATTTGGGCAACCAAGCCCCTTCCAGAATTCAGGTAAGGCTTCAGGTGTTTTGGGGATGGCCAATTTCCTGCCTTGTGGAAACTATGCTACCATTTTTCTGCTCAGAACAGAAAATAGATGCATGTTTATATTCAGGTTGTGCTTCTAATTAAGTTTTATGTAGCTTCAGTTGACAGCAAACATCCTATCCAGTCGTTTGGAAGCTCCTTTGGCTCAAGCATTGCAAGCTTTGGGAACAACTCGATAAAGGTAGAGGGGAACCCATTATTTGCATCTGCAGTCTCTCAACCAAAGCTTTCTGGGTTTAGTTTGGTTGGACAAACAACTGCAGGCTTCCATTCAATGTGAGTTCCAAGGGTCTTTTGGCATTTTGTGCCTTTTAATTCAAGAGAGTTGCAAATTTTTACCAAAAAAGAAAAAGGCGGACCAATTTGGAAGAACTTGTGAATATGAAGTTCTGGGGTGCCAAAGCTACACCATACATGAAAAAAGAAGTTGTATTCAGTCATAAACCTGCTCTATTGTTTCAGTTTTAAGGGTCAAATCATGGTTGATTGAGGATTTAAATTTTCTATCTGCTCTGCATATGATCCAAAATTTCTCCCTTCATAATTGCAGTTCTTTTTGAAGCGATTTTTGTCGCAGTTAGTTGTGCTTGTGAATTCCGTTGGGATGATATCTCTGCACGTCTTTTTCACTCTTCTGAAATCTCTCTTTTCACTTTGAGGTTTATGTAATTAAATGTTGATTGGGATCCTGCAGGCATAACAGCCAAAGCCAAAATGGAACTGAGGAGAACAGTATTTGGTCAAAAGAGGAATGGTATCCCGGAGAGGTAACGGCCAAGCTCTTTCTTTGTGTTTTTGTATATTTACCTGGATGGGCTGTGGACATGCTTGGATGCATGTATGTGTCCTAATCAGTGTTGTCAAGGGCGTTGGAGGGGTGCGCCCCCAAGCAGGGCGGCACAGAAACACACCCGGGGGGGGGGGGGGGGCGCAAAGCCTGGTGTACGCCCACGGCGTCGTTGGATTGGGCGCCTCCGGACTTCGATCAAAAACCCTAAGTCGCCACCCCTACCCTCTGACCTTCGATCCTCTGCTGCATTTCGAATCGGTGACATCTCAAACATAGTGCTTGGCCTTCGATCGCGAACCCTAATCTGTCAATCGTGAACCGTAATCGATCGATCGCAAACCCTAATCCGTTGATCATGAACCCTAATCCGTCGATTGCGAACCCAAATCGGTCAATCGTGAACCGTAATCGATTGATCGCGAACCCTAATCCGTCAATTGCAAACCCTAATCGGTCAATCGTGAACCCTTATCCGTCGAATGCGACTCTCTGGCCTTTGATCACAGGCTACATCACCTTCCCTTTTCTCTTTCGATCGTGCTACCTTCTGTAATCCCAAATCACACTGGTTCTTATTCTCTAAATTAAATAAACTACTCCAGTAGTTTCTAAAACTCACTGGGTACCCCCAAAATTTACCAAAATAGCCCCACCTTTTCTAGAATTCATTCATCTCTTCCCTCCAATTTTCTACAAGGTCCTATTTGTACCAAACTTTCCATGAATTTACATTGTTTTTTTCGCTTTTTAATTTATGTATCATATATATCTTTGCAAATTATTTTTTTTGGTATTTTTAAGTATATATAATATTTTTAAAATATTAAAAATTCATGGTGGACAGGCTTGATAAAGTAAAAAGGTGATATGAAAAGAATGAGAATGCTTAACAATTGTGTTAGCCACTCTCTCTATTGATAATAGTAATTAGGGAACAATACAAGAAACCCTAAATAATATGGAAAACCCTAATTAGTGTTGGAAAGATATAATTACTCTTCTAACACTCCTCCTTAAGCTGGAGTATATATATTGTATGTTTATAGCTTGTTACAAATATACTTTATCTTTGAGATTTCTAACGGTTTAGTGAATAAATCAGCTAACTGATCAACTGACTTTACATGTTTAGACTCAATCTGCTTCTGCAATATTTTTTCCTGAATGAAGTGGCAATCAACTTCAATGTGTTTTATTCTCTCATGGAAAACTGGGTTGGATGCAATGTGAAGTGCTGCTTGATTATCACATACCAAATCTATGGGTGAAGAGTGTTCGAATCCAAGTTCGTCCAACAAATGTTTCAACCATGTTAACTCACAATTGGTATGAGTCATGGCCCTGTATTCCGATTCTGCACTTGACTGTGCCACAACTGTCTGCTTTTTGCTCTTCCAAGAAAAGAGATTATCTCCAACAAACACACAATACCCTGTAGTAGACTTCCTATCTGAGGGAGATCCGACCCAATTTGCATATGTATATTTTTTAATTTGAGTGTGACCGAAATTCTGATACAACAAATCGCATCCTGGATAACCTTTCAGATATCGAAGGAGATGAATCACTGCATCCCAGTGATAAGTCGCGGGACGATCCAAGAACTGACTGATAACACTTACGGCAAAAGAAATATCTGGTCTAGTAACTATCAAGTAGTTCAACTTCCCAACTAACAGTCTGTGTTGCACTGAATCTGTCAGTGGTACACATTGATCTGTTAATAGTTTGCTGTTTGAATTCATAGGTGAATCAATCGGTTTAGCTTCTAGCATTCCTGTTTCACTTAACAAATCAAGAACATATTTCCTTTGACAGGTAAATACCTTGACTTGATCGAACAACTTCAATCCCCAAGAAATACTTTAATTGACTCAAGTCTCTGATTTGAAACTTGCTATGCAAAAACATTTTGAGTTCCTAAATACCCTGGTGGTCGTCCCCAGTAATCACGATGTCATCCACATACACAATCAACAATATTTTTCTGACTTTACTATGCTTGTAGAATACAGAATGATCGACTGCACAACGACGAAGACTAAATTTAGTGACCACTTCATTGAATCTCCCAAACCATGCTCGAGGAGACTGCTTGAGGCCATAAATGGATTTCTTCAGGCGACATACCAAACCAGATTCCCCCTGAGTAACAAACCCAGGAGGTTACTCCATGTACACTTCCTCAGTTAAATCGCCATTTAAGAACGCATTTTTGATATCAAGTTGATGCAACGGCCAACGAAAGGTGACAGCCAAATATATGAACAAGCGAATAGAAGTGAGTTTGGCAACGGGAGAAAAAGTCTCAAAATAATCAAGACCATATACCTGAGTTTAACTTTTGGCAACTAAACAACCTTTGAGTCAATCAATGATGCCATCCGAAGGAACTTTGACTGTGTACACTCATTTACATCCAACTATTGTTTTGTCAGGCGGAAGCGATACGAGATCCCAGGTACCATTCTGATGTAAAACTAGCATTTCCTCTTTCATTGCGGTCGTCCAACTAGGGTGAGTGAGAGCCTTTGTGACAGACTTAGGAATAGAAACAGATGATAGAGAAGCAATAAAAGAGGAATATGAAGGAGATAGGTATGCATACGTGACAAAATTAGAAATAGAATGTTGAGTATGTGTGCTCTTACCTTTCTGAACAATAATGAGTATGTCCAAGTCAGACACGGATGGATGAACTGGAGAAGAATCTGAAAACACAGAGACGATGGGCTGGATGGCAAAAGCTACCTTCGGGCGATGAGATTATATCTGCAAAGGTGGTGAACGACGACTAGGCGGGACAGGTTCTGGAGTGGAAGGAGATGGTGGCGGGTCTGGAAGGCTTGGTAAAGGAAGGGTAATATCCACATCATCCCGAGGGGATAGGGCAACAAAGTAAGGGGTAAACTAAAAAATGTGACATCTGCACAAATGAAAGAGCGATGTAAAGAAGAATTATAACACGTGAACGGCGACTAGGCGGGATAGGTTCTAGAGTGGAAGGAGATGGTGGCGAGTCTGGAAGGCTTGGTAAAGGAAGGGTAATATCCACATCATCCCGAGGGGATAGGGCAACAAAGTAAGGGGTAGACTAAAAAAGGTGACATCTGCACAAATGAAAGAGCGATGTAAAGAAGAATTATAACACACCCATATAACCCTTTTGTGTGCGAGAATCACCAAGGAAGACATATTTTATGGCATAAGGATCCAACTTATCTTTACCGGGAGTCAACTAGTGGACGAAATAGACACATCCAAAGATATGGGGAGGTAAAACAAAAGAGGGTGATCGGGGAAAAAGAATAGAATGAGGGACTTTGCCATTCAGGGTAGAAGATGACATTCTATTGATCAAGAAACAAGCTATAAGAACAGCATCTGCCCAAAGGTGTTTGGGAACATTCATCTCAAACATCAGAGTTCGAGCCACTTCCAGGAGATGTCGATTCTTATGCTCAGCGACTCCGTTTTGTTGTGGTGTGTGAGGACAAGAAGATTGATGCAGTATACCAGACTGTGGCATGAAGGAAGTAAATGGTTGAGAAAAATATTCTCGAGTATTATCACTACAAAGTATACGCACGGGCACAGTAAATTGATTTTTAATTTCTATACAAAAGGCATAGAAAATGGAGAAAAATTCAGAACGATCTTTCGCTAAATAGAGCCTTGTAACCCTGGAGAAGTCATCGACAAAAATGACAAAATAACGAAAGCTGAATGTAGAGGCAATACAAGAAGGACTCCAAACGTCTGAATGAACTAAACTGAAATGACTCGATGCTCGAAACTGGACTGGGGAAGTAAATGAAGTACAATGATGTTTTTCCAACTAACAAGACTCACAATCTAAGGAGGACAAATGACATAAACTAGGAACAAGTACCTTTAGATTGGCAAGACAGGGATGACCTAGGCGATAATGAATTTGGTGGGCAGATACAACAACAAGACAAGCAGTGGACGGGATAACAGGTGTCTCATCGTGATTGTTAAAGTAATAAAGGTTATTTTTCTCACACCTTACGCCAATCGTCTTCTGTGTTTTCAAATCCTGGATAATGACAGAATCAAGAAAGAAACAAACAGAACAATGAAGTTGAGTAATTTTACTAACTGATATCAAATTAAAAGTAAAAGAGGGAATATACAAGACAGGATAAAGAGAAAGAGGGTGAAAGTTCTACAGTGCCAATACCACAAATAGGGACGGTAGAACCATCAATAACAATAACAGGGGACAATGAGAGAAATGACTGAATATGTGTAAATAGAGAAGAGGTATATGACATGTGATCGATGACAACGAAGTCAATGATCTAAGGTATAGAAGTGGAAGGATGAAAAGCAAGACATGTAGTAAGGTTACCTTGTTGAGCTAGCGAAGTAATGGGGCTAGATATTTGCTTGGAAGCCTTAAACTGGAGGAACTGAATATACTCATCATCAGAAATTGCCTTGGGAGTTGAAGAGTTGAATGCTGAAACGGGAGCAACTAGATTAAAGTTGCCACATGAACATACTTAGGAGAACGACCAACTCTGTACCAACAAGCATCTTGGGTATGTTTTCCTTGCCACAAAATGAGCACCGACGATGTTAACTACGACAATGGCCACTTCGTCTACCACAAAATTCATTACTACGACTTCCTCAGTCACCTCGTTTCCTCTGATCGGTAACAATAACTTGTACAACTTTGGACCATTGTAAGTAATTGGTCCCATTCAACTTGCGGGTTGTTAACAGTTGGGGGGTAGCCGTCGACATTAGTTCCCGCCAATACAACAACAAATACAAAACAATTTGACAAGGGAAACAAATCAACGACACAAACAACTGTAGGGCTTAAATGAAGAACATTATAAGCAGAACAATACTCTCAACAATACTCACGAACATCGGGACATTAGATCTGTCCAGAATTCTTTTGCAAATTTGGATAATCGAACCAACAATACTTTCTCAGATCTGGTTCAGAATACTCTCAAATCTGGACAATCTGAACAATACTCATGAACAAAACCCTATCGTTGGATTTGGACAGAGGCAGTAGCAGTGAAGGCCGTGAGTCTCGATCCCGGGCAATCGACAGCCGGCGAGGCGCCGGTGATGGTTGGCGACGTCAGAGGAGACGGTGGCGACAAGGACGACGTCGATGGTGGAAGGGGAGTAGGGGATCTGGTTCACGATGATGGTAGGGCTCTGTTTTGGGGACGACGATGGGTGGTGGAGGCTCGGAATGGCCTGGATGACGGCGGATTTGAGTGTTTGGTAGGCAAGGGCTTGTGGGCTGATAGTTGCTAGGGTTTTAGAATTCTTTTTTCTTCGTACGGACAGTAGGGAAGGGGATTTTTTTTTAAAAAGAGTGGTTTGAACAGATCTATGGAATCAATTTTCCATAACCTGCACTGGATACTATGATAAAGTAAAATTGTGATATAAAAAGAATGAGAAGGTTTAACAATTGTATTAGTTTCTCTCTCTCTATTTATAATAGTAATTAGGGAACAATACAAGAAATTCTAAATAATATGAGAAATCTTAATCAGTACTGGAAAGACATAATTATCCTTCTACCAAGGCCAAAACGCCCCAAGCCTCAAGGCTTATGGACATGCCAAAATGCCCCGCCCAACGCTCCTGCTTTTTACAACATTGGTCCTAATATCTTATAATTACTTTATTACTTGAATACACAAAAACATGCACATGACACGTCGAATGGTACTTTTAGTGGTATTTAGGATCTAAAAGGGTTGAATTTGACAAGATATATGAAGCCGAGCCGAGCCCTAATTCTTTACTGTTCAAAAATTGATAGTCTCTTATATGAAATAGAAAAGTACTGGATTATTAGGTATTATGTAATTTGGTGCTAGTAGTGTTCTTTATTTTATTTTTATGGGATAATTACATCTACATCCCTTGAGGTTCATCCAAATAGCATATACACCGCTTGTCATTTTCCAAATTATGCCGACCTCCCATTAAAAGATGTACTTTTCCACAATTGGAGCAAGTAAAAAGGTATTCTTTTAATGTAATTTATTGAAATATAAGAGGAATAAAATGTAATTATATTTTCAAAAATCTAGCCCCCTCCCCTTTTCTTCCCCTTCAAACAGAGGCCACCCCTCCTGAACCCCACTCTCTCCCCCCCCCCCCCCCCCCCCCCCCCCCTCTCTTTCTCTATTTTCTATTTTTGTTTTATCATTTTTATTTTGATTTTCCTCTTTTTTTTTTTTGGTTGTTTCTTTTCCTTTCTATTTTTTGTTTTTGCTTTTACTTTTACTTTTCAGTTTATTCTTTTTATTGTTTATTTTTTTCAATTTTTAATTTTCTATTTTTGATCATTTTTGTAATCGACTTTGGTTGAGAAACTCAGAAACAAAAGTTAAAAAAAAGAAAGAAAGAAAGAAAGAAAATCAAAGCAAAAAATGGAAAATAAAAAATTGAAATTCAATAGTAAAAAAAAAAAAAAATGAAAACTAGAAATTCAAAAACAGTAAACACAAAAAATGTTATCCATAATCAGAAATTTCTTGGGGTTCGTGAACGAAAATATGCTGCTAACTTCCATAATTTTTTTCGTTTCTTCACTTCAATATTTTTTTAATTTGTTTTTATTTTTATTTTTTTGTGTTGTTTTTTCTATTATTTTATTTTTTATAATTATGAATTTCTTGTTTTCTAGTTATCTGTTTTATGTTTTCATTTTTTTTGTTTTTTTGTTCTGGTTAATTTATTTTCTTTTTCTTTCTATAAAAAACAAAAAATTCTTATTAAAAATGAAACACAAAAAATATAAAATAATTGAAAAGCAAAAAAGTAGAAAACCTGAAGCAAAATTAGGAAAAAAACAAAAACAAGAAAGGATGATAAAAAACAAAAAGAACAAAAAAATATCAAAAACAAGAAATAGGAAATCCAAAACAAAAATGGAAAAGAAAAGCGAAAAATGGATTTCGAAGCCAAAAACAGAAACAAAAAATATAAATTCGGAAGCAAAAAACTGAAAATAAAAGTAATAAAAAAATATGCAATAAAAAATAGAAAACAAAAGGAAAAATGGAAATTGAAAAAAAAAAATCAATAAAAATCCCCCTAAAAAAAATTAAAATTCAGAAATAAAAATAAAAAACACAAACAAAAAAACTGAAAAAAATAAAGTAAAAGAAAATGGAAAACAGAAACTAAATATTCAAAAACTTAAAAAAGAAAAAAATGAAAAATTGAAAATCAGAAAGGAAAATAGAAATAAGAATGAAAATTAATTTATGGTGGAAGAGAGAATGAAAACTACATTGTGCACACTTAAATTAGGGGGTTTATATGAGGGTCAATTAGGAAGTTCGCACTAAATTTTTTGATCACATCTGCACTTTTTGACTGTTTACTAACAGAAGGTGGATACTTAGTTGGGGTCTATTGGACAAAGCTCAGGGAAAGTATTCCTATTTTAAGTTGTCTATTTCTATTTTGAGTAAAGATTTCTGTAGTTTATATCTGTATGATTATACATATAAAAAATCTGTCTTCGTCTGTTCTTCAGCCGAAACTTTTTCCATTATTTTTCAGGTACCAGAAGAAGCCCCTCCAGGAGTAGACAGCTATTAAGAGATGATTATGGGATTCGGCACCTTTCTCTTTGGCGAGGTAGAGGATATATACAGTAATAGGTTGCAAAGCTGAAGGCTAAATTAGTCTTTAACAACATCCAAGCTTCCTGCCTGTGTAATTCTGTTACTTCTGCTCCAAGGAGAGGAAGATAGATGTGGATTGTGGAGAGAGGACAAAAAAATATGCCGGGGTGGATCCCCAGAATGCATATATTTTTTAACCCATAAACCAGATCCTAAGGAATTGAGGAATTTTTGCTGATAAACCAGATATTAAGGAATTGTACATACAAGTGTCACGAGGAAGTCTACTAGAGAAGTAGCCTTTGGACATCCATGAGAACTGGAAATTTATTGTCTGGACTGGATGGGTGTTTTGTTTTTCATCCTGCTTTTTGTATACCTAGGGTGTTAGTTTTGATAGTCATGATTATTTTTATCTGTAATCTACATAACTACGCAAGCGGCAAGGGGCTTGAATTGGTTATGGCATATTTAACTACCGAAAAATACAACTTGAAAAACTAATTTAAATATAATGTGGAAGTGATTAAACTAATCAAACAAGTAATATAAAATATAAAGCGAAAAAAATTGACTCCATATTTATTGTATTGTAGTTCGGCAAGTGACTTTTATATGTGTATTCCTTTGAACTTCACAGAGAGTTTAATCGATTATATTTTTTTGGAGATATCTCAAGATTTTTCCTCCGAGAGAAATGATCTACTCTCACAAAAATTGAGTTCCACCAAGGTGAAAGCCAAGATTCTAGATCGTAAACCATTTGAAAAGATATTAAAGATTACAACAATGAAGTTTCTAAGTACCTACAATATTGACAGTTAAGAATTGAAGCTCTAACCAATTTCTCACAAAAATGGCATTTGAAAGCTCTATAATGTAATTTTTCATATAAACGTAGATTTTGGAGAAGTACTTCAATGAAGAATGTATATATGTGTATATTTATGAAATATTTATATTAAGATCTATTTATAGTGAAAAATAATTAGAAACATTGAGCTTTTTGAGGTACTTCAATGGATAATGTGTATATATAGACATCTCTATTTGTACCGGAAGGCAATTAAACTCAGATTGGTCGAATGAATGAATTAGTATAATGTTAAAGCATATTATGAAACACCAACCACCCATTGTAATGGTCGATCATGAGGTTGATCACTTACCTCGTCAAAGTAGGGTGACTGTGGTCACATGTGACGTTTTTCAACATTTGAACATTTAGTTACACTCAAATTAGTTTCAAATAACCTAAGATCATTTTCAATGATCGAAAAGTATTTTTTAGTACTTCTTGAAAAATAAATTTTTACTTATGGTTAAATTATCAAAATACCATTTGGTAAGTTTTAAAACACAATTAAAGGGTAACTTGATTTTGTCTCAATTAAATCCCTCGTAAGCGACTATTTGCATATGCACAATATTGAAAAGTTTGTCTACAAATATTCCTCTTCACTTCTTTTTTCGACCCTAAACACCACATTGACTTCTTTGTCTTTAGTAATTTTTAGCATCAACTCATTCTTATCAAATCATTAGGAAAACATTTAGACTTGTGCCAAATCATGTTAATGCTCTGCGTTACGTTTTTTTGGCTATTATCATTTTGTTGTTTAGGAGTTGGTTTGGTAACCAACAACTTGTATCGTGCAACTCTGACTCCTCTACAATAAGAACTAGGAAGCATTGACGTAGGGGCATAGCTAGACTCATGCTTAACATTCTAAGGGATTTTATTTTTTTGAATTGGACAGACACGCGTAAAAGAAAATAAAACGTGTAAAACACAACGAGACCAGGATAAGGTGATCTCCATTCCTTCTCTTCTCTCCATCTTCAACGGATAAATAATCAAATCCTCTACTTCCTCTTATTTGTTTTTAGGGTTAATTATACTTTAGCCCCATGTGGTTTGACCATTTGCACTTTGTCCCCCTATAATATTTTCGTCACCTCTTATCCCCCCTGTGATTTTGGACTGAAGTGTAACGTTTAAGTTTTTTGTTAACTCTAACGGTTAATGGGTAAAGTCAACAGAAGTCTGTTAAATTATGTTAAATGACATTTATGCCCTTCAAATTGCACAAATCATACTCAATTAATTTAGTGGATAATTTAGGAAGTTATTCAAAACTTTAAGGGCTCAAAATAAAATTTCAAACCTAAAAACCATAATACCGGAGACTGGTGACAAGTTCCTTTCTCTCTCTCCTCGCTTGTCCTCTCCAATGGCTTCCTTCTTTTTATCTCTCTCATTTTATATATGGTAATTCATAAATTAGTTGCATTTGTATAAAGATAATCACTAGATCTAACGTAGCACCGACAAATCTGAACATATAAACTTGTGTTGGTGTTTAAAATTGGTACACACCTCAAGTACGGTCTAATCAGGTAACAGGTGGATCCTCTTAGTGAGTTGGAGTTGATGAACTGCAAATTCTCCTAGTGAGCTGTATTGAGTCCTGGGGAGATTGATTTCCTGAGTCTAGAGTCCTACTACTCAAGGAGTGATACCTATACAAGGCTCGGGTTGAGATTTGTCCTAGCGAAACCTCTCCGGTGTTGGAGATGTTCAGCTTTATCTAATTGGGCCTAAACACGGTTAATTAGACGAAATTATGTGTTTAACTGATAATCCGGGGCGTCTAGAAGATAATCACTAGGCTTGGACTTTTGGGCCCATTTGGAGAAGCCTGTGGGTTTTTGTCAGGCTTGTGGTAGTGAGTTAGTGAAGGAGAGCGAAGATCCGTAGAGTTTTGGAGGAGAAACAGATCGAAGTGGTGAGTTGATCGAGACAAACGGTTAAGTCTCTGAAGTTGGCAATCCAGGGGGCACGGCGCAGAGTTCTGGGCAGTAGTGTCCTTGCGGAGCACGTTGTTCTTTCCTGGGTGCAAAGGAGATTCTTGGGAAGAGCCTTGGTTCGTGTATCCAACGTGACATTTTGAATTTCAGAATGCGTCCAAATTACAATGAGGGTGGACACGTGGCTGGGGCCCAAGTGCTCGAAAATACCCTCATCAACCCGAAAACCACATCGCTAGTGTTTCGCCAACCTCTGTCGCCTTCTAGATTGACCTCACGGGCCAATCCATCGCGGAATCGTAGTTCCGAGGCTGCAAATGACCTTGACGAAGATGTCTTTGTCCGGCCGGGAATCGATTGAGTTGGGCATTTCGTGGAGCACTTCCCTGACGGTGTCGAAATGGCGAAAGGCGCAGAGCTTCTAGATGAAAGCTTGGTAGGTGGATTGGTCGTGGGTGAAATTGGGGAGTTTGGAGGCCCAAGTGTATTTTTGTTTGTCATTTTCACTTCATTGTTTCCTCGGACTGTTCGGTTTCTGATCGGAACCCACCCCCACCCCCACCCTTGGTTTACTCTCAGAATCTCCCCCAACTCACCTGATCTTTAGATCTCAATACCATTATTACCATCTTCCCCTTTCAAAATTCATCACTCACTTCCCCTCACCCATGTCTCCACCATTCTTTCCAAACACAATGCTCCTGCAAGCTCATCAAGAACCCGATTCAGCTCCTGAAAGAATGTGGATCTGGCCCACGTCAAGTCTCCGAACAGGGCTGCCAGGGCGACATACTCGGATTTCTCTACAGTTTCTTGAAATGGGGGATTGAGGTCGAGTGGGATGAAGAAGAAGATACTTCTCCAATTACAAGGCCTACCGGAACAACGATGGAGTTTGTGGGTTCAACCCATCACGCTCAATTTTCGCCGCTATGGATTCGTCAACAGAGTGCCCATCGAACCGCGATTCCATTTCTGGTTTTCCTGACTATTTGTATGGAGATTTTCGTTTCAGTTGCCATGGCTATTTCCCGTTAAATTACTGCTTCGTCTATTGGAAATTTTAGGTGATTGGGGTCACAAGAAAATTCATCTACTGGGTTCTTTTGTAAATGGGAAGCTTGATTTCCAGTTTTCAACATTGTATGATAAAGAACAACTTCATATGTATATTCTCATTGACAATGAGTTGGACTATAATCGACATGGGAGGGGACGAAGCAGAGAAGAGGGCCGTGACAGCAAGGGAGGGACGGATCAGGGTTGGGGGGGAGATGAAAGAGGAAATAACACTTGGGCCCATAAAAATTTAGATATTTTTCAAATAGCTCCCATTTAATTAGTTTAAACAAAATGACATAATTACCCTTCATTTCAAAATGAAATGACACAATTACCGTTGATTCTGTTAAACCATTGCACTTTAGTCCAAGCACAGGGGGATTAGTGGTAAAAAAATACTATAGGGGGATAAGTGCAAAATGATCTAACTAAAAGAGGTAAAGTATAATTAACCTTTATTTTAAGGTCATATTATTTTTTTCATTTTTTTTTAATTCAAATAGTCAAATTCTATCTCAATGTTGGATTCTTCCATTTTCCTGGACTGTTTCAAAAAATGTTTTATCAATTAGGAGATATCATCAATTATATCTAAAATGAAGGGAAATAATTTGTTTATTCTAATCCAAAGACTAACCAGAAATTTTAAAAAAAAAAAGGGAAAAAATATATTTTTGTTTATTTGCTTTTTATTTATATTTATGTAATAAAGTAAAAAATTGAACTATTTTTCAGAGATGTTATTAGCCATTGGATTTAAAAGAAAATGGCAAAGATCAAAATAAATTTTGAGAAAAAAAATTAGATTCCCATCGAAAGAAAAGTAATGTGGATCTCCTTCTTCTCTATTTCTTTATTTTTATTAGAAAAGTACTCAAGCTCTTTCATCCTCTCTTATTTATTTTTAAGTATTTTTTTCTTTTTTTGTTATTATTTAAAATAATGATGTGGGAAAAATTCTCACGTGTGGTTAATGGAGTTGGTGTTAAGAAGATAGGTTGGGTCAGTGGATAGAGCCCGACCCGATAGAACGGATTTGTGGCCTAACAACTGATCATGGGCCACCAATTCTGGTGACCCAAGGAAAGAAGTGCTTAGCCTGCTAATAAGGCACAGCTGCGCAAGCGAACTGATTAGATATGAAATAAAGCCTCTAACGGAGGCCCAAAGATCAGATCCAGGCATGGTAGGTCAACGATAATCGTTGCCTCACCTACCCTTCCACTTATGCACAAACGTGATTAGTGCACCATCTCTAAATGGGCGCACAAGCAATATTCAAGGTGGCTAAGTTTGGAATGTGGAGATGATCATGGTTAAAATGGTTCCAAGGGAAATAAGTGTGGATATATACAGGGAAAATAAGTATCAAAACGACATCTCTCTCAATATTATTCTAATACACTGTCAATTGATTATTATCTTCTTAGAGCAATTTAACCTTATTCTCACGTTGGATATTTTTTGGCTGACACCACACCAGTGTCCCCCTCCATAGAACTAACTGGTTTTGCAAGTCAGGTTGCGGGTTGCAGAGGTTTCCGGCATGTGAGGCCCTGAAACATGTACCGGGTAAATTTTGGTAACATAATTTGGCATCGTCTGTGGGAAACTGAATAAAAAGGAATTCGCCAATGAGATGAGACAGTCGTAGTTCGGAGCAGCAGATCTAAACCAGGGAAAGGAGATCCCATTCCCCATGGACGAAAGAGCATGTTGAAAAGTTTCAATAACAACCCAAGCCACTACTCTTTTCGACATACGGAACAACAACTCTAACGATGTTCTTGGGGTCAATTCAGAGCAAACACGGTTCACCTCGTCGCATAAATAGACCAAGGATGGAAGAAAAAGGCCTACCAAGTTAGATAAGAGCCTGACAGTAGAGGAACGATGGTGTTAACAAGTGGAGCAGGACCAACGATAACGTTCAACAACAAGGATAGCACATGAGTGTCTTGCCCCCATGTAGATGCGTTAGTCATAACGCTCTGGATTTCCAACTTTGAGGTACAAAGGATATTGGTTGATACGTGCAGTTCGGTTAACATCATCTTCGTCAAAATGCTCAGCCAAATGGGCATTCCCAATTCCAATGTTGTATCAACCTAGATGCTAGTGGTGGGATTTAACAGAGATTTAAGCTCTCCGGTAAAAAGGATCATGTTAACCGTCATGACCAATAGACGTGGGGATAGATCGACCAAGGCCATGGAGTTCACTGTAATGGAATCAACAACCCCATACAACGCCATCGTGGGCATCCCTGGCTCCATGCAATGGGAGCCGTAGCGTCACACTTCATCAATGTGCTAAGTACATGAAAGATGGTGAGGTGGTTACCATCTGTGGCAATCAGGCCACATCCAAGCAATGTTTAGCGATGACTAATAAGAGTAAGACGACAACCCAACAACAATGACAATAGAGACCCATTAGGGCTCAGGTTGATAGCTTAGCCCAAGAGCGAAGGTCCGACAGATCTTGGATTGACGGTCCAGCTCAACAGCAGGGGTGCATTGAAGACCAAATCTACAGCCCAGCTCAGTGACAAAGCGAGTTTCAGATCAATGGTTCAGCTCAGAAACAAAGGCCCACTGGAGCTCAAATCACCAGTGCAACGTAGGAACGGGGGACAAGTGGCCCTCAAACCAGTATCCCAGCCCAGAAGCAAGGGCTTAGTAGAGCTTAGGTTGTCAGCATAGCTCAGCCTAGAAGCTCAGCACAAGAGATAGATGATTTCAGAGAACACCCCAGAGTGCTACAGCCCGTCGAATGGGTTAAAGAAGTAACTTTCAACCAGGGAACCAAAAATTTATCGATTGGCACATTTTTGAGCCAACCTGAAGAGGAGAAACTCATGCAATTGCTAAAAAAGAATCTGGATGTGTTTGCTTGGGCACCTAAAGACGTGAAGTGGATCAACCTTGTGGTGATGGTTCACCAGCTCAACATCTCAAAGTCTTACCCCCTAGTGAAACAAAAAAGAAAGATGTTCAGTTCGGAGAAGAAAGAGACAATAGAGTCTGAATTACGAAGACTACTGGTAGGGCGTGGAATACATCGCTACTTACACTCGCAAGTATACGAGGTCTAAGTTTTATTATAGTGTGATCGTTAAGAACGGGTTATCGTATCCACAGGGATTGGTGTCGCTACTATCGAATACCGCGTTTGTCGTGACCTAACTTTATTTAGGCGACAATAAATGTATTTAATTAATTAAACTAATACTAATATAACATAAATTAACTACACTAATATGCTAATATGTTTTAGGGTCAAGAATTGCCTAGGGATTAACGTGTTCACAAATACGTGTTTGATCTCGATTTACTCACGTTTACGGTGTTTGACCCAGTTGACAATCTCGGTACGTAAACTCCACCGTCACCTCTTCCGAGTGTAAGACAGGGGAATACATGACTTCGAGTCAACGAAGATATCCCCCTCAACGTCTTAATGACCCTAGGTCACGTGAGTCTCGCCCAGCGTCATTGATTGCATACAATCCAACTCCCTCCCGGGTTATTGGATCGTCACGTTGTATTTACCCTATCGACAATCTCTGTTCTAAAACTCCCTCGCCACCTCTCCCGAGTGTAAGACGAGGGATATAACGCAACTTCGAGCCAACGAAGATGTCCCCCTCAACGTCTTAATGACCCTAGGTAGCGTGTGTCTTGCCCCACGTCATCGATTGTCCACGATTCAAACCCCGACCGGGTTATAAAATCATGGCGTTTGTTTACCGTAATCCGAATCCGGGATTTATCAAAACCCCGTATTCTCTATTTATCTAACTAAGCATAATAAACAAACAATATGATATATACAATTAAACTACGAAGAACACTCACAAACGAAACACCGAAATCATCCAAACAACGTATTTATAAATATAGTGTTAATCCCTACTATAATCCATATTTAACTCGAGGCCATAGCCACATATACAATAAAATAATGAGCATACTCCTAAGATAAATAAATAAGGAAAAACAATCGAATAACTTAGCCTCGTCCGAAGATAAACCGCTAAGAATGCTCTACGATCGATTCGCCGTCTTCTCCACTTCGGGATGTGAGCTCCACCACTAAAATCCCTAACTATACCCTTAGATATAGCCTAAGGGGCTCAAAAATCCATGGGGGCAAGAGATTCACCGGCCAAGAGGGAGGAAAGGGGGTATTTATAGCCAAAATATCTCAAGACTGTGCAGGGCAAATCCGCCTAGGCGGTGGATTCTTCGCCTAGGTGGAGTTAGGTCAGTTCGGTCTGATCGCCTAGGCGGTGAAGTAGGCGGTGGACTGGGAGAACATTCTATTGGATTTCTGCCTAGGCGAAGAAAACTTCGCCTAGGCGAGCGACTGTCAGTAGCCCATCTTCGTCTTCTGGTGGATTTCCGCCTAGGCAATGGAATTTTTGCCTAGGCGGTCGTCCGTCAGTAATATTTTGCTCTTTCTTAGCTTCTTCACTACTTAGGCGGTGGTCTGGACGCCTAAGCGGTGGGCCTGTTTCATCTTTTAGCCTCCAAGCTTGTTTATCCACCGTAACTTCGAACCGCTTTGGTTCGATCTTATCGTTTTAGTTCCAGTTTCCTATCTTTTTGCCCCACACACCTAATTTATACAAAAAGATACAAACTAATTAAAACATAATAAAAATAACTATAAACGTATTCAAAAACTAACAAATTCAGATTGGAAATAGGTAGATTTTTCACACCTATCAACTACTCGGAATAGGGTACATAAGGGAGGTGGTCTACCCAAGGTGGCTGGCTAATCCAATGTTGGTCAAGAAGAAGAATGGAAAATAGAGGATATGTGTGGATTTCACATATTTGAATTAGGCGTGCCCCTAGGACTGCTACCCAATGCCTAGAGACGATCAAATGTTGATGGTAGACACAATTGCTAGGAACGAGTTGTTGTCAATTATGGATGCCTATTCAGGGTACAACCAGATACAGATGAATTGTCCAGATGAGGAAGCAACGACTTTCATCACCCCTAGAGGTATGTTTTGCTATAGAGTGATGCCTTTCGGTCTAAGAAACGCCGGGGTGATATACCGATGTCTTGCGAATCATATGTTCCAAAAAAGAATTGGAACAACTATGAAAGTTTATATAGATGATATGCTAGTTGAAATATCTAAGAAAGAAGATCATTTGGAGCATCTAGAAGAAGCTTTCATAATACTACGGAAGTACAATATGAAGTTGAACCCTGAGAAATGTGCCTTTGGTGTAATGTCGGGAAAATTCCTAGGTTTCGTGGTGAATGAGGTAGGCGTTACAGTTGACGTTGGATAGATAGAAGCTATCAAAAAGATGAAGTACCCTATAACGATATGCGAAGTCCAAGTGCTGACTGGGAGATTGGCAGTGCTAAACAGGTTTGTCTCCAAATTTACAGACACTCTTTTCTTCAAATTTTCAGAGGGAACAAACATTTTCAGTGGGATGAAGAGAGCGAGCGTGCCTTACAGTCTATCAAGGATTACCTGGGCTTTGTTGAGACTTTAGTCAAGGTTGAGCCTAGGGATGATCTATATCTATACCTCGCAGTTACTACTGTTGCGGTCAGTGTAACTTTGGTGAAAGAGTGTGTAAGAGGGCAGAGGCTAGTCTTCTATGTAAGCAAATCATTGGTACTAGTAGAAACCCACTACACTAAACTTGAAAAGCTCGCCTTAGCTCTAATTACCGTAGACCAGAGATGCGACCTTACTTCCAAGAGCATGCAATCAACGTTTTGACCTCGTACCCTCTCAGGGAAGTAATGCATAGACCAAAGGCTTCGGGGTGCCTCATGAAGTGGGCGGTAGACATGGGAGAATTCTTCGTAACTTACAAACCAAGGACAACAATCAAAGGCCAGTACCTGGCCGATTTCATTGCTGAGCTGACACCTTTGGAAGGGGTGACCATAGAGGATAGAGATTATTCGATAACTCTAATGGGACCTTGGAAATTATGAGTTGAAGGAGTATTAAACTCACAAGGATGTAGAGTTGGCATAGTTCTAGAAACCCCGGAGGGTGATCAACTTGAGAAGGCTATATAACTCGGGTTTAGAGCGTCCAATTATGAGACAGAGTATGAGGCTATAATCCTAGGCCTGACCTTAGCGACGGGGCTAAGGGCCTACGATGTGGAGGTCAGATCAGATTCACAACTCGTAGTCAACCAAATAAATAGAGCGTATGTGGTCAACGAAGGGAGGTTACGCCTCTATATCGATAAAGTGAAGGAGATAACGAAGGCCTTTGACAGTTGCAAAGTTGAAGCTATTCCAAGAATTGAGAATGAGAAAGCCAATGCGCTATCAGTACTAGCGTCATCCTTTAGCCCAGATCAACAATTCAAGATAGTGGACTATTTAGAGTAGCCGTCTGTATTAGCTCAAACAAATCCTGTGCATACATTGGAGAGCTGGGACAAGACGAAGACTGGAAAACTCTTTTGGTTCGTTACTTAAATGAGGGAACGTTACTAGATAATAAGGTGGGAGCATAAAATATCTTATACAAGGTATCGATATACATCATGATGGGTGGTAAGTTATATCGAATATCATTCACCCAGCCTTTGTTGCTCTGCTGGGGGCCAAAGGAAGCCATATATGTGATGCAAAAAATTCATGAGGGAATTTGTGGAAACCACCTGGGAGGGAGAACCTTGGCACCCAAGGTACTCACAATTGGGTATTATTGGCCGACCATGTGTAGCGATGCGAAGAAGTATGTCAAAAAGTGTGATAAATGCCAACAGTTCTCAAAGGACATTTAAGCTCATTCTCAAGCATAAATACCCATCCATAGTCCATGCCCCTTTGCTTAATGGAGAATGTATGTCCTAAAACCATTTGCGTCGGCACTTGGGAACATGAAGTATTTACTGGTGGTGACCGATTACTTCACCAAATGGGTAGAAGCTGAGGTGTTCGTGACAGTGAGCGAGACTGAAGTCAAGAACTTCCTTTAGAAGTAGGTGATATGTCATTTTGGCATCCTGGCAGTACTAATATCGGATAATAGAACCCTCTTTAACAGGGGAAAAGTTGCTTGGATGTACAACGAATTGAAAATACAACATCGAACATCAAGCCTAGCTTATCCACAAGTAAATGGGCAAGTAGAGGTGACAAACAGATCAATCAAAGAAGCTCTCAAAAGACGATTGGATAATGCCAAAGGCAAATAGGTGGAAGAACTGCCTATGATCTTATGGGCTCACTGTACTACTTTGAGCACAACCACGGGAGAAACACCTTACTCCATGACGTATGGAATGGAGGCAGTAGTCCTAGTAGAGATCGGTTTACCTTCAAGGCGATATAAGACGATCAATTTCATAGAAAACGAAGGAGCAATACGCCAAGAGTTAGACCACCTAGAGGAGAAACGGGGCCAGGCAACAATGAGGATGACAACCTACAAATTGAAGATGGCTTGGATATTCAACCATGCGGTTCACCTAAGGCACTTCAGGTGGGAGAGCTAGTGCTTCGGAGGGTAATGCCACACTACCCAAAAGCTCGATTAGGAAAACTAGCCCCTACTTAGGAAGGGGCGTACAAGGTGATCTAGGTGAACATGCTTGGGATGTATTTGTTGGAAGACCTGGATGGTGCTCCAATCCCTTGGCCATGGAACATAACGCATTTGCGAAAATACTTTGTGTGAGTCCCCTATTGTTTATCGTATTAGATTTGAAGAAAAGTTGTTTGTTATTTCAGTTGTAAACCTTTTGATGATCAGTTATAACCATTTATATTCAACAAAGGCTTCAACAAAAACCATCAATGCACTTAGAAAATGAAGCGAATTGAAAGTGGATTGCTAAGATCAGTTCACTCACTAGTTGAGCTGCCAAGGCCAACCCAAATCAATACATAACTGCCCAGTCCAGTTCACGTACAGACTAAATTGCCTAGCTCAGTTAGTTAAAATTGGCTGAGCTGCCAAGGCCAACCCAAATCAATACGTAATTGCCTAACCCAGTTCATGTACAGACTGAACTGCCTAACCTAGTTAGTCAAAATTAGTTGAGTTGACAAGGCCATCCCAAATCAATACGTAACTACCCAGCCTAGTTCACGTACAAAAATTGAACTACCTAGCCCAGTTAGTCAAAATTAGCTGAGCTGCCAAGGCCAGCCCAAATTAATACGTAACTGCCCAGCCCAGTTCACGTATAGACTGAACTACCTAACCCAATTAGTCAAAATTGGTTGAGCTGCCAAGGCCAGCCCAAATCAGAATGCAACTGCCTAGCCCAATTCACGTACAAACTGAACTGCCTAACACAGTTTATCAAAAGTGGCTGATCTACCAAGACCAGCCCAATGGTCATACAAAACACCAAGTTCAACACATCCTAAAACTAACAGGGTCAACTCACCTGGTTTAGCTTAGTGCAACCAAAGCTGCTCAGGTCAGCACGATGTACCAACTAAGCTATTTATCCTAAGCTACCCAAACTAATTCAGCAAGGAGCCAAATGATTTACAACAGGTCATTTGGCAACTAACGTGCGACTAATTACCAAGTTTTAGGTTAGCAAGCATATTATTTATTTATCTGTCAAGACTCACACAGTTCACATCGCGTTTATTACTTAAACTTGATATGGAGGAGGGCAAATGATAGAATAATATTTTTTTTTTATTATGCTGACACTTATATAGTTCACATCGCGTTATTACTTAAACTTGATTTAGAGGGGAATAGAGGATGGGAAAATCAAAATACATTTTTTATTTTTCTAAATCAATCCTTACTTTTATTAGAAGTTAGGGTTGGGAGGCTTACCTCTGTTATCCCGGACGTTACTTATTTTTAAAACATGAGATTTAAGAAAACATACTCTGTGCATGAATGATGTTTTAACACAAGATTTATTCTGGAAAATCATTCAACATATGACCCACAAGTTCAACAGTTTTATGCGAATAACGAACTTATCATTATAGTTCAAAATACAAGAAGTTCTTGAACTTATCACTTCTTACCAAGGAGTCAATACATAATAGATGTAATTATATTTTATCATGTTAAGAATCTTGCTTGAAATATTGTTCTTTTTCAGTCTTGAACTTATCACTTCTTACCATGGAGTTCGGACTGGAAACGAGAGCTACACCTCTTGTTAAAAAAAAAAAAAATGCTCTTGAGACTTTTTTACCAATTTGTTTTTGACTCCAGTCCTGGAGAAGGCAAAGAGCATCTTCGGAGTCTGAACATGAGTGGTAGGAGTCACCTGCCTAGTACTGGCTCAGCGCTAGGGACAGGGAGCGTATCTTCTCCCTCTTCTCATTGTTCTTATCTAAAAGCTTCTCTCTCTTCACTTTCAGTTCATTATTATGGGTTTTATGGAGTTGCACTTGGGCTCGTTGCTTCTCGATTTGTTCTCAACCGCTCGCAACTGACCATGGAGTTGGTGGAGTTGGGATATTGCATACAAATGAGTGGCATCGAGGGAGGTGTAGAAGATAGTAGCTTTCTTGATGGCTCAAAGTCTAGGATGCTTTTCATCAAAGGTCTTCTCCCTCATCATGAGTTGATGAAAGAGGTACCCTTGTTTGACCTCCTTCTTCCTTTCGGCCTGAATGACGTTGAAAATATTGGAAGCAGACGACAACGAAGCCATATTCGTGATAAAATAGAAGGAGAAAGAGAGAAGCAAAAAAGAAAGAGGAACCAAAAGGGAAAACCCAATCGTCGGGTTGTTTATGATGAAACGACGACAACAAATATTGAGAGAAAAGTGACGGTTTCCCGGATCAAAGTACGTTAAGAGCTTAAGGTAGATCATAATTACCAAAGCATCATTAGTACACTATCGATAAGAACAAAAGTAGAAAAGACGACTAATTAATCAAACAGTGCCCAGTTGATCTGCACTATTTGGCAGAGGTGTGACTTGAAGCTCAACAGGCACTAGTACTAATCCGATGGTAGGGGTGCGAGCCTATTTAGATTTAAACTAATCTCGTCTAAATGCTAAACCTAACTAGGCTAGGATTGGGCTAACCCTAATCAGAAGTATGTTGGGCCTAGCCGAAAGGCCCAAAAGCCTAACACGTGGCTACTGACGCCTTAATTATTGCCTAAACTTGGCCAACAATATATCAACTTCAATGTTCAGCTCAACTTTCCCCAAATTTCACTTGGTCAAGAGGCTCAGAATAAGACCAGAACTAAAACCCCGAAAAAATACCCATAAAGGAATTAAAGAAGAAGAAAAATGATATTCCGTCTCGCTTCGATAAATCGCCACGGAAGTTAGGAGGGCAAATGATGTGGGAAAAATTCCCATGTGTGGTTAATGGAGTCGGTGTCAAGAAGGTGGGTCGGGTGAGTGGATAGAGCCTGACCTGATAGAATGGATTTGTGGCCTAACAACTGATCATGGGCCGCCAGTTCTAGTGACCCAAGGAAAGAAGAGCCTAACCTTCTAATAAGGTCCATCTGCGCAAGCGGACTAACCTGATATGAAATAAAGCCTCTAACGGGACCAAAGATCAGATCCAAGCATGGTAGATCAACGATAACCATTGCCTTACTTACCCTTCCACCCATGCATAGATGTGATTAGCGTACCATCCCTAAATGGGTGCACAGGCAACATTTACGGTGGCTAAGTTTGGAACGTGGAGAGGATCATGGATAAAATGGTTCCAAGGGAAATCAACATGGATATATACAGGAAAAATAGGTATCAAAACAACATCTCTCTCAATATTACTCTAATACATTACCAATTGAATATTCTATTCTAAGAGTAATTTGACCTTATTCTCATGCTGGAGGTTTTTTAGCTGACACCACACCGGTGTCCCCCTATAGAACTAACTGGTTTTGCAGGTCAAGTTGCGGGTTGCGAAGGTTTCTGGCACTTGAGGCCCTAAAACACGTACTGGGAAATTTTGGCAACATCAAATAACAATAAAAATGCTGTTGTATAAATTATTAATTTATCCTTAAAATAAGTCACTTATGATTTTTTATTCTCATTTTTTCTTCCTTATTTTTTTATCTTTAAGTTAATATTAATTACTTATTTAACTTTTCAGTTGATGTCAATTAAATGTCACATGATTAATCAAGTAGGACTAAAAAGTAAGTTAAAAAAGACTAAATAAATTATTCTAAAATAGAAAAAAAGTAAAAAAAATTGAATTGACGACTTCATAATAGGATCACCAATCTTATTTTAATTATTATTTTGCTGATAAAATACCATATCCATTTTATATTTATTTTTTGAACAATATTGGCAAGTGTTGGTGTATAATTATTATTCTTTTTCTAATAAATTAGAAAACGAATTGTTAATAAAAAATCTACCCAAGAAGCCGGTGAATTGGGTAGTTTAAAATTTTAAATCAATCAATTTACCCTAATCGATTTGATCTTGTTTATATGTGGAAATGTGTTAACTAATGCACACACAAAGAGTAAGGGATAGAGATATTGACCACGATATTTTATAATAGTTCGGTAAACTACTCCTACCTACGTCTACTCCCTTGGGCTTTTGCAAAGTTCAATCCACTAAAATCACACTTGATTCTTGACGCATCCCGAATTTTGTTAGCAGAAGTAGAGAATCAAGAAGATGATTAAAACAAGTTTCATCCCTTCCTCTCTAAGTCGTCTAAATCTATTCAGTTTTTAAAATGTTTTTTCAAGGGCTTTTCTAGGTGTCGGTTTTGAAAAACTTATTGGGTCGAGATTTTATGTTAAAAACGAAATCGCTACCTAGCATGGGTTTAAGTGGTGTGTTAAGTCACCGGGATTTTAGAAATTTATTTTTCCTTTGAAATGACCCGTGTTTTGACATCCAAAGATCTGTGTACCAAATATATTTTTTAAGTTTGGGAGTCGGTTATACTTGGGGAATGTTTTACGCACCCCAAGACACTCGTTCGTAATCGGTACCTTAGTCTAAATAGATATTCATTGTTAAACATATCCAAGCAGCTTTTTTTGATTTACTTAAACAAGAATAATTTTATTTTATTTTTATATGTTTTTCCTTTTCTTTTTTTTTTTATGTATTTTTTACATGATATAATCATAAGTAAGGAATTATTCTCGTTGCAAGCTCAAAAATATAAAAATATTACAGTTTCTTCTCGCAAGAGCTTTTCCAAACATAAACCAATATAAACTTAGTTGCTATCCCAATCTAGGCAAAAATTGCTTAAAAATATTTTCAGGCTTTTAAATTCAAAAATGATTTTTCTAACAATCCTTAACTAAGTAATCAAGATAAATATAACTTTGAAGAAAATAATAAAACTTGGAAGGATCTCACTGGGAAAACAACGAAGACAATGATGGAATAGCAATTAGAACCAAATCAGTGACGCTAAACAACAAGCACTTTAGATCAATAACTTATAGAAATATTCTCGTAAAAATCTCAGCATAAATCTCACTTTATAAAAACTCAAATTGATGTTCTTGATATGTCAAACTCAATTCCCGCAGGCTTATATTAATATACCAATAACTAGCCCTCTAACGGCTAGTTTTTCAAAGATATGCTATAAAATGACACTCTAATACCCCATATATCATTACCTTTCATCTCAGGTATATTTTACTTAAAAATAATTTTCAAATCTTTTATTTAAGTTCATAAAATTATTCTCAATTTAAAACCATAGAAGGAAATATTAAAACATTTAAATTAGGAGAATCTCAAAATATATGGATCATATCAATATGAATCATATAATAGGTTGTAAATATCTCAGTTATATTCAAATTCCCCAAATTCCTCTCTTGGAATCATAAAAAACGGATAGTTTTTGACTAAGAGATCAAATCAGCCGAAATCCCAACTGAATTAGTCTGTTGACCGACCTATGCCTGCTTCCAAATAGCTGTTTTCATAAAGCCAGTCAGTAGACCAACTACACCGAATCGGTTGACCGATTGGATCAATGTCTTCCATTTTCCCACCATTTCATCTACTGATTCAAACGGTTGACCGAACCTCTTTATTCGGTTAACCGATTGGATCAGTGTACTGACTTTTTTACCCATTTCAGCTACTGTTTCAAAAGGTTGACCGACCATCTTCATTCGGTTGGCTGACTAGATCAGTAACACTTTATTTTAACTCCAAAACTCACTGTTTGATTTAGTTGACCGATTGCTTTTCTCGGTTGACCGAAATAACCCGAAAACTCAACTTTTTAAACTTAAAACATATTTTTCAATTAGGTCAATTATCGAAATCATTTCATAGAAGGAACACATAAGATATTCCATTCTAGAATCTTAAACTTATCACTTCTTATCATGATACACATAAAATTAACTCATTCTAAGTGTCGTGCATGATCTTAATTCGGGTTGCATTAAGAGTATAAATGTAAAGAGTTTTTTTGGCCTATTTTTCTTCAGCTTCTTGATAGGTGTGATTTACCTACATATTTCAAAACCAAATTAAGTTAGTTTTTGAGCGTTTATATAGTATTTTATTATGTTTTAATTAGTTTTATTATTTTTTATAGAAATCAGATGTGGGCAAAAAAATAGAAAACTGGAGCGAACACGATGAGATCGAACAAAAAATGGTCGAAGAACGGTGAAAAAACAATCATGGAGGCAAAATTGTGAAAGAAACTCACCGCCGCGGTGGTGAAAATGCTGAGAAAATAAATGCTACTGATGGACCACCGCCTAGGCGTTGAACCAACAAAATATTTTCCATATCCACCGCTGTCCTCACCGCCGCGGCGATTAACTAACTGACCTAATCCACCACCGCGACGCTGAATCCCACGGCTACGGCGGTGATCTCTGCACAGACTGAAGATATTTTTAAGATATTTTGCCTATATATATCCCCTCTCCTCCCCCTTCTCCGGCCTCTCTTGCATTTTTGAGCCCCTTAGATATATGTAATGGTAGATTTTGGAGTTTTAGAAGTGGAGCTCACATCCCGAGGTGGAGGAAGACGACGAAGCGATCGTTGAACATTCTTAGCGACAAATCTTCGGACGAGGCTAAGTTCTTCGATTTCTTGTCTTATTTCTTTAACTTAGGATTTTGTGAGCATGTTTAGCTCGTTATTTCATGTAAATACGGCTGTGGCCATAGGCTAAACATAGATTGTATAAGGAATAACACTATATTTATAAATATGTGATTCAAATGATTTCAGTGTTGAGTTTATGTTTGTTTTTCGTAGTTTGATTGTGTTTATAGTATTGTTCGTTTATCATGCTTAGATAGATAAATGGAGAATATGGGGTTTGAAAAATCCTGAATTCGGATTAGGGTAAACAAACGCCACGATTCTATAACCCGATCGGGGTTTGGATTGTGGACAATCGATGACGTTGGGGCAAGACTCACGCGACCTAGGGTCGTTAAGATATTGAGGAAAACTTATCGTTGACACGAAGTTGCGTTATATCCCTTGTTTTATACTCGGGAGAGGTGGCGCGGGAGTTTTAGAACGAAGATTGTCGATAGGGTAAATACAACGCACGATCCAATAACCCGGTCGGGTTTTGGATTGTGTTCAATCAATGACGTGGGGCGAGACTCACGTGGCCTGGGGTCGTTAAGATATTGAGGGAGGCTTCTTCGTTGACTCGAAATCATGTATTCTCCCATCTTACACTCGGGAGAGGTGGTGGTGGAGTTTACGTACCGAGATTATCAAATAGGTCGAACACCGTAGACTTGGGTAAATAGAGATCGAACACGTATTTGTAAACACGTCAATCCCTGGGTGATTCTTTCCCCTGAAGCATATTAGTATAGTTAATTTAAGTTATATTAGTATTAGTTTAATTAATTAATTACCTTTGTTTTTAGCTTAGATAAAGTTAGATCATGACAAATGCGATACTCGATAGTAACGACACCAATCCCTGTGGATACGATAACCTGATCTTTCACGATCACACTATACTAAAACTTTGATTTCGTACACTTGCAAGAAGTTATATACGAGGAGGATGCGAATCCTCTGCCGTACAAGTTTTTGGTGCTGTTGCCGGAGATTGCTCGTTAGGTGAATTCAGTTTTCGGCGATCGTCACCAAGTTTTTGGTAACGATTACCGGGGATTGTTTCGTTCGTTATTGTCGATATTGTGAGTAAATGACCCAATTTTACTTTAGGCATTTCTGTTGTGTATAATTTTTGTTTGTAGTTTTGTTTTTCTTTCTTATGCAGGGTACCTGGAGATATTAGATCAATGGGTATTGATGTATTCCTTTCGATAGGATTCCAAGATGTTTATTGTACGGGCCACGCACATAAGCCGGTGAGGCGTGTCATTGAAAGATCGAGCCGATCAAAGAAAAACCTCGCCAAGCTTGAGGGCGATCTGAATGTCGGGCTGAGGACATTAGACCACGCGCTTCTTGGGAGGCAACCCAAGGTTAAATAAGTTAAATTCTTCGTAACTGAATTTATTCGAAGGTGAGATCCTCTCGCCTCCCAGGTACATGTTCTAAACCCCCTTCATCAGCATGCTTTAAATTTCATATGTTGAAGAATGATGATTGGGATCGCTGAGGACATTGTCTATTTTGAGTTTAGCGGTGATGTGTAGTATAGTATGTTAGTTTATGTGTTATTGTTTTCTCGTGTGCATGTGTGTTTAGGTTAGAATATGTTTATGTTTTTGTGTTGTTATTTGTATGTTGAGTTTCGTATTCATCTGGGCTGTTACCCAATGATGATAATTACCCCTGGTTATTTTCAAAGTCAAGGGTAATACCCATGGATGTGTGTTCTGTGTGCTTGACTATGTGTTTTGGTAAAAATTATTATAGATCCTAATTTGCACGAGCACATAGATTCAATGTATTTCTATTAAATTCATTTGAGGCAAATTATCGATTAGCCAAACTCATGACAAATTTAAGGATTCTAGAACCTGATTGAGGGGAAGCTTGAGATAAAATCCTAGGCGAGGTGGTTCAAGAGACGTGATTTAGGCAATCATTTGTCACTTGGGCCTTTTTAAGCTTACCATGTTATATGTTTATCCCTCGTTACTCTGTCGAAGCCTAACTGCCAATTCAATTTTGAACACATAAACAAATACCCTAGCCAATTGATCATTTTCCAAACCTTAATTGTTGAATTTAAAGGTATATTTGAGTGAATCAAGTTAGCATTCATGTATGCTACTTGATGTGAGCGGTTGGGTTTAGGGAAAACTTCAGATTGGTTCGGTATTCGAGTACTCACTTGTTGTTTTTCTTTCATTTTAACCATACCCGTGAAATCATACTAATTGAATAAGTTTGGGGGTGTGGTTCGTAAAAAAAAAAAACATATGTAAATTTTTTTAAATTTCATTTCTTTTTGACAAGTGAGTACTACATTTTTAAATGTTAGTTTGGAATTGTTTTCCAATTTGTCTATGAGGGTTCGAGAGTGAATGTGCCAAGCGTCGAGCCTTGGGTAATGTTAAGTTAACAACATTAACCCATTTTCAATTATGAAATACCCTTGGCCAACTATTCCTTAACAGAACCAAGTCCTAATGATCTCTATGAGCTTCCAAGCCTACATTAGTAGAGAGTGGACCCCAATTCGGCTTATGAAAATCCTAGTACTTTACGGTCTAAGTCATGAGTTTAGTTGGTGGATGATCTAATTCGCTCATTGTATAGTTATATTATTGAGTCACGCACTAACATGTTTACAGGATCTAGAATGGCGTTCTCCATTATTTAATGTCAAAATTCTAGAACCACATGATGTGTTTTATCGCCTGAACTCGATATGACTAGCGGTTGTTGAGGGACAACAATAACTAGGCCGTTAGAAGAAGTCAAAACTCACATGTTGTTATGTTTAGATTATTTTTAGGATGTTTGTTATTTTATTTCGTTGTGTTTTTTCATTTTCGTGTGTGTGTTTGTCTCGAGAACTAGCCAAATTCTAAGTTTGGGGGTATTTGATAGGTGTGATCTACCTATATATTTTCAAACTGAATTAAGTTAGTTTTCGAGCGTTTATATAATATTTTATTACGTTTTAATTAGTTTTATTACTTTTTGTATAAATCAGGTGTGTGGGGCAAAAATATAAGAAACTGGAGTGAAAACAATGAGATCGAACAAAAAACGGTCGAAGAATAGTGGAAAAACAAGTACGGAGGCAAAATTGTGAAAGAAGCCCACTGCCGCGGCGGTGAAAATGCTGAGAAGACAAATGCTACTGACGGATCACTACCTAGGTGGTGAACCAACAAAATTTTTTTCAAATCCACCGCTATCCTTACCGCCGCGGTGATCAACTAACCAACCTACTCCACCGCCGCGGCGCTGAATCCCACGGCCGCGACGGTGACCTTTACACAGACTAAAGATATTTTTAGGATATTTTGCCTATATATATCCTCTCTCCTCCCCCTTCTATGACCTCTATTTCATTTTTGAGCCCCTTAGAATATATCTAAGGGTAGATTTAGGAGTTTTAGAGGTAGAGCTCACATCCCGTGGTGGAGGAAGACGGCGAAGTGATCGTTGAACGTTCTTAGCGACAAATCTTCGGACGAGGCTAAGTTCTTCGATTTCTTCTCTTATTTATTTAACTTAGGATTTTATGAGCATGTTTAGCTCGTTATTTTATATAAATATAGCTATGGACATAGGCTAAACATGGATTGTATAGGGATGAACACTATATTTATAAATATGTGATTCAAATGATTTCAGTGTTGCGTTTATGTTTGTTCTTCGTAGTTTGATTGTGTTTATCGTATTGTTTGTTTATCATGTTTAGATAGATAAATAGAGAATAAGGGGTTTGACAAATATCGAATTCAGATTAGGGTAAACAAACGTCAATATTCTATAACCCGGTCGGGGTTTGGATTGTGGATAATCAATGACGTTGGGGCAAGACTCACGCGACCTAGGGTCGTTAAGACATTGAGGGGGACTTCTTCATTGACACAAAGTTGTGTTATATCCTTTATCTTACACTCGGGAGAGGTTGTAAGGGAGTTTTAGAACATAGATTATTGATAGGGTAAATACAACGCATGATCCAACGAGCCGGTCGGGAGTTGGATTGTGTGCAATCAATGACGCTAGGCAAGACTCACGTGACCTAGGGTCGTCAAGACGTTGAGCGAGACTTCTTTGTTGACTCAAAGTCATGTATTCCCCCATCTTACACTCAGGAGAGGTGGCAATGGAGTTTACGTACCGAGATTGTCAAATAGGTCGTGTTGATCCCAAGATTTTGATGAACAAATAAGTATAGAATTCATTTTATGTACCAAATTGAGAAACTTTAATAATTAATGAACCATATTGAAAGGATTTAATATGCAATGAACCATATCTCTAATGTTAAGAATATCCCCGAAATCTCTCTTAAATCTTAACAAAAAATGGCTACTTTTGGATTTAGAATCTGATCAACCAATATCTAGAAACTGTGCATTCAGTCGACTAAAGGATACTAGAAGTAGCTTATGCACTTGATCGGTCGACTCCTCAGTCGACTCGCAGATTTAGAGAGTTTGCCTAGCTTACATCGGTTGACTGCTCACTCAACTCGCAGATTTAGAGAGTTCACCAAGCATCCATCGGTCGACCGTCCACTCAACTTGCAGATTCAGAGAGTTCATCTTCTTTCTCCGATCGACTCCTCAGTCGACCGGCCTCTCCTGAATCTCTTCTCTGATCTCGTTTTTAACTTATTTTTTTTTACAATTTTGCCCCTTTATCCACATTTATATTCAAATGAACTCCACTAATATTCTTATATTCTATGTTAGTCATTTAAAAATATTTCTTTTTAATTCACATAGGATCAAATAAATATACTCAACCAAAACACACATAAAAGATAAAATTCATTTTGTGCTGTGTGTGTGTTCCTAAATAGGATATTAAGAGTTTATATTTACCTGGGTTGTTTTTCCTAATGTCTTCAAACTCTTAATACTTCTTCTTGATATTTTCATTTAGCATCCATTCACTTTGACATCTTCTTTATTGGAACTTTAAATCACTGAAACACTTGATCAAACATTAGTTCCACAAAAACATCAATACTTAATTGTTCATCAAAATCTTGGGATCAACAATCTCCCTATTTTTGATGATGACAATTAACTTTGATGTTTTCTTTAAAAATAAAATATAACCACACTCCCCCTGATTCCGAGGACGAGTTATTTAACTCATTTAAACATCATAATGAAGATTTCAATAATGCACAATTTAAAAATACTCAATAAAGCATATTTTTTTTTTAAATTTCTCCATTTTGATTAAAACACATATTTTTAGAATTCTCCCCCTAAATAAAACATCACTAATTTCTCCACCTTTGTCATCTTCAAAAAACAATGTAGGTAGGGAAGGAGAAAACAACAAACATGTAAGTCACTCTAGGCAAACATCATTATGCCTAGCCATTTCCAAACCATGAATGATTTTCACAAACTGATCTTCCGCTAGTGGTTTGGTAAAGACATCAGCAAGCTGGTCGGAGGTATCAATATACTCAATAATAATATCCCTTTTCTGAATGTGATCACGAATAAAGTGATGTCTAATCTCTATGTGCTTAGTTCGTGAGTGTTGTGTAGGATTCTTCCTTAGACATATAACACTTTTATTATCACAAAAGATCGGGACCTCCTCCATACAAACTCCAAAATCATTTAACTGTTGCTTAATATATAAAATTTGTGCACAACAATTACTAGTTGCCATGTATTCAACCTCAATAGTGGATAAGGCTATCGAATTTTGTTTCTTACTTGACCAAGAAACCAAAGCATGTCCTAACAAATGACATGATCCGCTTGTGTTTTTTAGCTCAACTTTGCAACCGGCAAAGTCAGCGTCAGAGTAACTTACCAATTTAAAATTACTCCCCTTAGGAAACCATAATCCTAGGTCAATCGTCCTCTTTAAATAACGAAAAATTCGCTTAACTGTAGTCAAGTGCGATTCTTTAGGACAAGATTGAAATCTTGCACAAAGATAAACACTATACATAATGTCAGGTCTACTAGCTGTTAAATACAACAAGCTACCAATCATACCTCAATACATCTTTTCATTAACGCTTTTGCCCGTATCACATTTTTCAATTTTTGTAGCCGTTGCCATGGGAGTTTTGTACTCTTTAGCTTATTCCAAGCCATATTTATTTAACATCTCCTTGGTGTATTTAGCTTGGTTCACAAATATTCCTTATTTGGTTTGCTTAATGTGCAATCCAAGAAAGAAATTCAGCTTTCCCATCATACTCATTTCAAATTCAACCTGCATTATCTTAGCAAACTCTTGGCAAAGATCCTCATTAGTAGATCCAAAAATGATATCAACAACATATACTTGTACTAATGGAATATCAGAATCAGTTTGCTTTACAAATAGTGTTATATCACAAATACCCTTTCGAAAACTATTTTCGATCAAATATCGGCTAAGTCTCTCATACCAAGCTCTCGGAGCTTGTTTGAGCCCATACAAAGTCTTGCAAAGTTTAAACACATGATCGGAAAATTTGTCACTTTCAAATCCCGAGGGTTGTTCCACATAAACTTCTTCTGTTAGAAAGCCATTTAGAAATGCACTTTTTACATCCATTTAATATAACTTAAAATTACGTGAACATGCAAAGACGAGTAGAATTCTAATTGCTTCTAGTCTAGCAACATGAGTATAAGTTTCATCATAATCAATTCATTCCTCTTGATTATAGCCCTGTGCTACTAATTTTGCTTTATTTATAATTACCATACCAGACTCATCCTTTTTGTTTCTAAATACCCATTTAGTACCAATAACTGGATGAAAATCCGATCTCGGAACAAGACACCATACTTTGTTCCACTAAAATTGAACTAATTCATCATGCATTGCAGAAATCCAAGATTCATCAATTAGTACCTCATTTATATTTTTAAATGACTAAAATAGAATATAAGAATATTAGTGGAGTTCATTTGAATATAAATGTGGATAAATGGGCAAACTTGTAGAAGAAAGTAAGTTAAAAACGAGATCAGAGAAGAGATTCAGGAGAGGCCAGTCGACTGAGGAGTCGACCGGAGAAAGTAGATGAACTCTCGCAAGTTGAGTGGGCGGTTGACCGATGGATGCTTAGTGAACTCTTTGAATCTGTGAGTTGAGTGAACAGTTGACCGATATAAGCTTGGCAAACTCTCTGAATCTACGAGTCAACTGAGGAGTTGACCGATCAAGTGCATAGGCTATTTCCAGTATCCTTTAGTTGACTGGGCAGTTGACTGAACGCATAATTTCTGGATATTGGTTGATTCAATTCTAAATCCAAAAGTAGCCGTGTTTGGTTAAGATTTAAGATATTCTTAACATTTGAGATATGGTTCATATGCATATTAAATCCTTTCAATATGGTTCATTAATCATTAAAGTTTCTCAATTTGGTACATAAAATGAATTCTATACTTATTTGTTTTAATTGAGAAATACTTTGGGGATTTAATTGGGAGATTTAAAAGTTGTTATTAAGTGAAATTGAACCTAAATGAAGTCCTCATGTTATGAAGGGTCTATAAGAGTATTTTATTGTCATGACACTTGTAAACTAGCCATTAGGAGGCTGATTACACGTGCCCTTATATAGACCCGCGAATTTTCTAAGGAAGCTAATAATTCTATTCATTCTAAGAGATAAAATCAGTCTATATTTGAGAGAGATTTTATAAGAGTGATCATTCAACTATATTTTGAGCTGCTCTAAGAGTGATTCTGATAATCAACTGCGATCAAATTTGTGCTGATTCCGGAATTGAAGCTATATTGTTTTCATCATTAATTCTGTGGATTCCGGGTGAGATATTTCCATATTGATTGTTTATTATTGTATTTGGAAATTGATCTTATAAATTGTTTTTGATTTTTTAAAGAAAATATTCTTTTAAACAATTTCTTGAATTTGATTACGGCTCAAATTTGCTACCCATATATTGTTAAAATCAGATTTTTGCATCTCACATAATTTTATCACTAGTTAGGATATTAATTGAGTTTATATATATCTGGGGTGATAGAAGCTTTGAGTGAGATTTACTTATCAATTTTTGTATTGGTGAGTTGTGACGGGTTAAATATCATCGGGGATATTTAATCAAGGGTAGCAAGGTTTCAGTCTCTTACTGTAAAGAGATTGAGGTAGTGATTCTTCCTGGATAAGAATTGCATGTTTGTGAGTGATTTTGTAATGGTTCAATCCTTTCCGGGCAAAAGAATATTTGGAGTGTTTTGGTGAGGTTTTGATCCTTAAGCCTAAGTGTTAAAAAGAATTAGGTTATTCTTTAGCCTGTAAAAAGTAGAGGTTATTCCTTAGCCTTTGAAAAGGAAATTGTAAAGGTTGATTCTGAACCTGTAAAAGAATCAGTGTGCGGGTTTGGTTCCTACCTTTAAAGGAATCTTGATTTTAGTGGGTGCGACCTCTGTGGAGCTCGGGGGACTGGATTAGCCAAGAGTAGCTTGGTGAACCAGTATAAATCTCTAGTGTGCTACTTTCTTAATTTGTCTATTTTTGCTGTTTGTGTGTGCACTTAGTTGATTGATTAATTCTGCTGTATTATAAAGATAATAATTAATTTAGGCTTAAAATTAATTATTTGATTTATTGATTTTTATTCGGATTATTTTTTTTATTACCTAATTCACCCCCCTCTTGGGTATTTTACTGGGCCAACAGGTCGAACACTGTAAATGTGAGTAAATCGAGATCGAACACGTATTTGTTAACACATTAATCCCTAGGCGATTATTTCCCATAAAACATATTAGTATATTAGTTTAATTAATTTAGGTTATATTAGTATTAGTTTAATTAATTAATTACATTTGTTTTTAGCCTAGATAAAGTTAGGTCATGACAAATGCGATACTCGATAGTAACGACACCAATCCCTGTGAATACTATAACCCAATCTTTCACGATCATACTATACTAAAACTTTGACCTTGTACACTTGTGAGAAGTCATATATGAGGAGGATGCGAATCCTCCGCCGTACACTTCTTCAAAACTCTTCATATTTTGTCATGTCCATCTTGTACCCTTTATATTTTTTTCATCAAATCTTATTCTTAGTCAAATGTATGGAACTATAAATCTGAAACACTCGATAAAATCATTAGTTACACAAAAAAACATCAATACTTGTTCATTAAAACCTTGAATTCAATTGCCTAAATAATAAAGTCATTTTTTTTTCAAATTAAGATTATCTTTTTAAGTTTGTCTTTTCAGGCAAAGGTTAAAAGGTAGTATATAATAAAATATCTCAATTTTATTCCATAAGACATTTTACACCGTTGGATCAAATTTTGACCCAATGGTTTGATATTAAATAATATTTTGCCATTAGGGTTAGTCGCTGCCTCATCTCTTCTCAATCGACCTTGTGCCTCTCTCTTTCTTTCTCTCACACACGTGTGCGCCCGCCATCGCGATAGCCATTGTGTCGCTCCTACCTCTCTCTATTCACACACGTCTCTCACACTTATATACTCATCCTATTTTCTCTTTATTTTTTTTTATTTGAATTTCCAGGTTAATGATTATTCTATTTTTTTTAATTAGTTATTGAAATTAAAATCTGTCTTCAGCTATAGGGTATACATGTAGATGGATTTATTATTTGTACTCTACATATATTCTCTTGCACTCCTTTTATTTCTTTTTGGTTTTGACAAAAATACCCCTGAAATTATTTTGAGATAATTTTTAAATGTACTATAAAAATTATCCACAATTAATACTCAAATATTTTATTATGAGCACAAATAATACAAAACTAATTTAGTTCTCAAAACATACGCAAAAATCTAGGAATAAAAATTATTTATGCTTCCAAAACTGAAAGAAAATGTAAAAAATGGCTTGTTTTTGTTTCGTAAACAATTATTTTTTCACTGAGAACAAAAACTTATTTATGATTCCGAAAACAAAAAAGGGTTGTCTTCATCCCCTAAACATTTTTTTAAAAAAAAACTATTATTTTCATTCTTGAAATAGAAGTTGAAATATGAGAACCAGAAAAAAAGTTTCGTCTTGGGAACAAATTGACATTTTCTATTCAGTTATTCTATGTTTTAGATTTTGGAACATTATTATATTTTTTGTTTTTAGATTTTGTTTCAATTTGTAGAATAAGTTCTGCTAAGTTTTATTTCTATTTTGAGAACGTCACAAAGGGGGCCGCATTGACTAGGCCCGGGCGAATATTTACTAAAAATAAAGGTCTCCGTAAAGTCGTAAGACCATGTATGGGAGCTAATGCCTTCCCAGTGCCATCAGGATCTTACAATTATAAAGATATCCAAATGAAAGAAAATAAAATGAGCTCTTTTGCTCGCCCCTCTCTTTAAAGCGGCATAAGCACTTCACTCACCGTAGAAAGGATATATAAATTTATGGACTCACAAGAACGTTTGAGTGCTCAGGCATTCAATCCCAATCAATGGTAGCTTCGGCAAGAATCTCCATGCCCTTTTTGTGGCACAAGAACCCTTGGGTCAACTCTTACTTGCAACTATGTTAGCGATCTAGTATCTCTTTTGGTTATTCGGTCATCCATAGGTGTATATTCCTATTATGCCTAGATCCGGTATCATCAGTCATGACGTTTCTTTTCTATATCTTATTCCTAAGGCAGTGAATAATCAAATTAACGTGGTGCAAGTTATCAATTTGAGCCTGATTATCCCCAAACCCAATGTAACTTTTTCTATATTTGGATTTACCCCCTGCTATGATTGAATGACAGGGGATAAGAGGCTCGTGGGATTGAAGTAGGGGGAAAATATTATCGGAGTAGTTTTCTTGATCTCAGCCGCTCATGTGAACGATTGGAACTGGGTCTCCATGCTTCCGCAATACATTATACTAACAGTTAGGCCGTGAGTTTTCTTTATTTCTCAAGAAAAAATGGCATTGGCTTGGATAAAGTCGTTTATTTGGTGCCTCAAATTGTAACAATTATTAGGATGGTGACCAGGTGCTCCAGAGTAATATGCGCAGAACTGATTAGGATTAAAATTTTGGTTTCGAGGGTTCTGTCGGCTTGGAATAATTGACTCAAGGTACAATGAATACTACGTGTCGACAAGGAGATTTGAACAGAAAAGAAGGTATAATGAATATGCCATGCCGAAGAGGGAACCAAGGTTCAATGTACCTAATAAGAAGAATCAGCACGTGCCAAATACAAGAGTACAAAAGCAACAAGCTTAATATGTGAGAGTTGACAACGCTTATCCACAACAGATGACAAGATACCAGTACAAGAAAAGGTTCATTTACAAAGTTGTGCTAAAGTAGCATAAAGCACCAAACAAAGGCATTTTTTTTTTTTTACTGAATCAGTTCAAAGAATTGCTGTTCCTAAGAAGGAAGAAATTTAGGTGAAAAATCGAGCATTGGTAGAATCAAAGAATGCCAAGTCAGAAATTAGTAATCCATCAAAGGTACACATACCACTTCTCCCAAAGATGATCCAGATATGTCAAAATTTTTAAAGTTTAAGTTTATTAATTTTGTTAGGGAGACTGAGCCTGTTTATTTTGAAATTTAGATATTTGCAATACATGTGTGTGTGTGTTTAAATGTGTGAGTAAATAATTTTTTAAAATATATGTGGATTAAAATAAGAGGTAGAAATTGAGCTAAGATGATTAAATTAGGTTTAAATGCACAAAATCAAACAAATCAGAAGTGAGCAGTCGACTCATAAGTCGACCGATAGTTTCAGGTTGGAATATCGAGAGTCACACTAAGTTCAGCTGTCGACTGCTCGGTCGATCGATCCTATCGAGATATAAATATCTTGACTTCTTTATTTCATTTCATCCAAACCCTAAAACCTTTTCTCTAAAAACCGTTCATCTCCTAAGATCGTTCAAGCCTAAATCTCAAGAAATTAGTCCGTTTCGGCTCGAATTTGAAGAATTTTTGCTCGAATCAAAAGGTCTAAGGCTCTGATTTATGTGTTGGAGGTTGTTCTCTCACGAAACAGGTTGGTTTGTCCTCTCTTATTTTAGGGTTTCGGTTGGTTTTCTGTTTGGCCTTAGTCTCTTGGGCTATCTTTGGTTGATTGGTTTTAAGATTGTGTGAAATATACCTAGAATCAAGAATCATGCTAATAGAGCTAAATTTGACAATGTATTTTTTCAAAGAGAAGAGGATGAGAAAAAAATATAATGAGGAGTTTGTTAATCATAGAGTTTTAGGTTGCAAACCTATTGACCTTGTTGATTTAAAAGAGAAAAATATTGATATTAAAAGATATTTGGGATGGGTTGATTTTGTCACCCAAAGACATCAGTGGATGCCGGTATGGGTACAGATGTTTTATAACAATATGACCCACAATAATCATGAGATTACTTCTTTTGTTAAAGAAAAAGTGATTCGGTTCAATGCAGTATTACTAAGCCATATTTTGGAAATACCTAAAGGAGACGTAGTTCCGTACAATACCCCTCACTGGCTTTCGATAAATTTCAATAGAAGGGCAACTGTTGAAAAATTTGATTTAGAGGGAGACAAGGCAGGATAATTGTCTATTGAGCATCGATTCCTTCATTTGGTTCTAACCTATTTGGTTGTGCCTAGAGGGGGAAGTCATGCTAATGTGAATGATTTTGATTTGTATTTGATGAATGAGATTGTGGAAGGGAGGAAGTTGGATTTGGCTCATATTATGATGGATTATATGAAATATCATGTTCAGAAACCCTTTGGAATACTACCCTATGCTGATGCACTTCAAAGGATATTTGATCACTTTGGAGTTATAATTGATCCTGATGAGCAAATGTTTTTGACAATCACATCTGGGTGGATCAATGTGCAAAATGATTCATCAATAGGGTATGAGTACAGAGGAAATGGATGGGTGAAGAAGAGGACTGTAGATGAGGAAGAAGAAAATGAAGACGAAATAAGCATAGATCAGAAGATGGATTTTCTTCATGATCGGATTGATGATTTAAGAATACATGCGGATTTAATGGATGAGAGGGTGACTAGGATAGAAAATAAAATGGTCCAGATAAATATGAATATGGAAGCTGGATTCAGAAAAATCACAGGAAATATGGAACAAATGTTTCAGTTTATGCAGTCATCTTATCATGGATACCAACAGCAGTATAGTGCTCATCCACACTTTACCAGAAATCCTATGTTTGGAGAACAGCAGTCCTTTGGAGGACCAACTGCAGTAGGACCATCTAGGGCAGGTCCATTTGGAGTAGGACCGTCAACGCCATTTCATCAACAGATAACTCTAGGACCAATTGTTCAAGCAGGTGTTCTATATCCGCAGCAGCCATCTACTAGTCCGATGTGACTATACTATCACTTTTCTGGACAGAGCCCTACACTAGACTTTATCATTTAGTCTCTTTTGATTTGTTATTCAGACAATTTTCACATTTTACTCTTTTGGTCTGTAATAGTTAATCTAGGTTATTTGTTTTAACTTGACTTCTAGTGTTTGGATTTTGATGAATTACCTATATTCGGTCTAATTAGTTAGATTTTTTTTTTCTCTAATGATGATCCACATCGTGTTTGTTGAAAATGATTTTATTATATAAACTTGATTTATTAAAATGAATTTTATTTCTTTCAAAGATTGAGTAGATTTGATATTTATCTATAGTGTTAATGTTTTGTGCTTAAATAGTAATTTATTAAAATGAGTTTTGATTTTATAAATTAATTCAATGTGTTTACCTAAAGTGTTTATTGGTGTGTTCCCTCCTCTCTAAATTTTGTTTTTGAAGATGACAAATGAGGAGAAATTAGATGATGTTTTATTAAGGGGGTAGTATATATATATATATATATATATATATATATATATATTTTGTGCTTTATTGATTATATTTTTTGAAATCTTCATTATGATACTTAAATGAATTATAAAACCCGTCCTCGGATTCTGGGGGAGTGTGGTTATATTTTTGTTTTGAAGAAAACATTAAAATTAATTGTCATCATAAAAAATGGGGAGATTGTTGATTCTAAGATTTTAATGAACAATTAAGTGTTGATGTTTTGATGGAACTAATGGTTTGTTCAAGTGTTTCAGTTAATTAAATTCCTGTGATGAAGATGCAATGACAAATTTATAAATGAATGATAAATGATAATGACAAAGATGATGAAGAATTAAGAGTTTGAAGAAATTAGGAAAAACAATTCAGGTGAATTTCAACTCTTAATATCCCAATTAGGAACACACACGGCACAAAAGTTTTTTTTTTTGTTTTTGTTTTGTTTATGTGTGTTTTGATAAGATGAAATTATTTGCTCCTATGTGTATTTGAAAAGAAATATTTATAATTGAATAAAATGGAATTTAAGAACGAGTAAGTTAAAAATGGTTAAAGGGGCAAAAATGTAAAAAATAATAAGTTAAAAACGAGTTCAGAAAAGAGATCCAACAGACATAAGTCGACTGATAAGTCGATCGGACAAAGCAACATGAACTCTCTGTATCTTTGAGTCGACAGGTAGGTCGACCGGCCAAGAGAAGATGAACTCTCTGTATCTCCAAGTCGATAGGTAGGTCAACCAGTGAAGGTAAATCAAACTCTTTGAATCTTCAAGTCGACAGATAGGTCGACCGATGAACGCAATAATGTTGGTTTAGCTACATCTTGAATTGGGCAGTCGACTCGAGTGGGGGCGCTGTTTCAGGATACTGTTGATTCTGAAATTATATCCAAAAGTAGTCGTTTTTGGTTGGAATTTGAGAGGGATTTTAGGGATATTATTATATTTAAGATATGCTTCACCTAATATCTAAATCCTATTGATTTGGTTCATTAAATTTTAATGTTTCTCAATTTGGTGCATAAAATTGTTTATATTCTAATTAATTGAGATTGAAAAATATTTGGGGGACTTAATTGAGAGATTTAAAAGATGCAATTAAGTGAATTGAATCAAAATGAAGTCATAATGATATATGAGGTCTAATAGAGCATTTAAGTGTCCTGATACATGGGAACTAACCGTTAGAGAGTTGATTTATTTCCCATATATATAGACCTGCGAATTTCATTAATAAAAAATTAATATCCAGAGAGCTAAAAGAGTTAAGATCGTTTGTGAGCTGTTCTAAGAGTTATAATTCTAAGATATTATGTGAGCTATTCTAAGAGGCGATCTTGAGAATTATTCATTGCTATTTTTTGCTGCTACCGGATCTGAAGTAACATGGTTCTATTTATTTATTCTGTGGATTTTGGGTGAGATCTTTCCAACTACTTTACATATTATGCATTACTTATTTAATTTTGGAAATTGATCTTTAGAAATTGTTTCTAATTTTTATTGAAAAAAATATTTTATAAATAATTGCTTGAATCTGATTACGTGCTCAATTATTTGCTACCCATATTTTGTTAAAAATCAGATTTTCAATCTCATACTTTTCTATCACTAGATTTGGGATATTAATCGAGTTTTAATTTATCTGGGGTGGTAGAAGCTCCGAGTGAGATAATAGGCTTATCAATTTGTATTGATGAGTAGTGTGATGGATTAAATACTGTTGAGGGTATTTAATCAGGGGTAGCCGGTTTTTAATCTCTTCCTGTAAAGATATTGAGGTAGTGATTCTTCCTGGATATAATTGTTTTTGAGTGAATTTTGTAACGATTCAATCCTTACCGGGTAAAAGGATATTTGAAGTGTTGGTGAGGTTTTGATTCTTTTGCTTTAGTGTTAAAAAGAATTAGGTTATTCTTTAGCCTGCAAAAAGTAGAGGTTCTTCCTTAGTCTGGGAAAATGATATTTTGTAAACATTGATTCTGAGCCTATAAAAGAATCATTGTGAGAGTTTAGTTCCTACCTTTAAAAGGATCTTGAGTATTAGTGGGTGCGACTCTCCGTGGGGCTCGGGGGACTTGATTAGCCAAGGGTAGCTTGGTGAACCAGTATAACTTTCTGGTGTGCTGCAATATTTACTTTGTTTATTTTTGCTGTTTGGTGTAGACCTGGTTGATTATTTAATTCTACTGCGATATAAAGATAATAATTAATTTAGGATTAAAATTAATTATTTGATTTATTGAAGTATTATTCTGATAAATTTTTAATTACCCAATTCACCCTCCCTCTAGGGTATTCCACTGGGTCAACACCAGATCAATGTGATGAAAATGGAAGCCCCTCCCTTAACTAACTTATTTCTCTCTCTCAAACTGGTACACTGCCTTTACATTGTAGGCTTTAGCAATTTTTTCTTTCTTTCTTGTGTGGGGATTCACTCTGTAATGACAAACCCAAATCCAAATCCCACTCTCTCCTCCTCCTCTTTCTCTCTCTAAAATCCAGTCCCACCTATTGTATCCTAAAATAGTAGAAACTACCCTTTTACTTTCCAAAATTCATCTTTCTACCCAAGTTTCTTAATTTTTTTTTACAGAAACAGCCCCACCATTTTTCTCAAATCCAACTGTCATTCTATATTTTCTCTCTCTCCGATTCCCATCTTCGACGATGGCGTTACAAGCCTGGAGTCATTTAATAGAGATTCAATCTCTCTCCTGCACGCACAACATATTTATCAGTATTTCTCAGATCTCTTGAATATTTGTGGTTCACTGTATTGTGGTCCATCTCTCTTAAATAAAAAATCCGTCTCCTTATGGATTTCAACCATGGTGATTTCTACTACATCGTAAATAACCCTCGCCAGCTACAACGCGCCTGCGACCCACATGGTGCAGCAATTGAGGGGCCTCTACAAGTCAGGGGTTCATGCTTGCGGAAAAACACTTGTTTGGAGAGCCAACCATTGTTTGTTACGCGCTACAGTGCACCACCACTCGCTATAGTGAACCCCTAGATGTTCTAAGAATGCGCTCGAACGAGCCTGCCAGCAACCAGATGCTGACAACACCAAGCCACTAGCCGGGACCATTTTCTTCTACTCAAGAACAAGATTGGACTTTCCTACCGGATCTCCATCTTACGGGGGCATATTAGAGTATTCTAAATATACAAAAGGAATGTTTCTTTTTGTATATTTGCCATTATGTTATTAATTACCTAAATTATTTTAGCATTTATGTTATTTCCATATTTCATATTGTGTTACCTTTTATTGTTATTGGTCTCTTGTATAAATAGGGACATTTTGATATTAATAAAATACAAGCCATTACCATTTCTCTAATATAATTGATAGGTAGTCTAAAAAGGGGACATTATGTTTTGATTTATTTATATTTTTTTTCTTTTTTTTTTTCATTAGCTTTATTTCGCTTACATAAAATAAAAAATGGATTAGGGAAAAAGATTATGTTAACCAACCAAACAAATATCACTTGGACTTAATTTAATTTAAGATATTTAGACATTAGGTATCATTTTAGAACAGGTATCTTGGGGTGCTTAATACTTTCCCCGATCATAACCAACATCCAAACTTTAAAAAGGAATACTCTGGTTAAGACCTACATTTTTTAGTCAAAATTGGGGCCATAAATTTTTTTTTTTTCTATACAAACCAAGTGACCTAGCGCACTTTTCAAAACCCAATTCTAGGTGGTGACTCCATTTTTTTAATATAATTTGGCCCAAATAAAATGTTTTCAAAACCGACGTCTAGAAAATCTATTGAACTTGTTTGAAAAGGATTTTAAAAAATAAAGCTTATCCAAAAGCATTAAAAAAAAAGATAAGCTTGTTTTGAAAAGGAAACAAGATTAACTCAACAAATGCCATGAGGTGGTTCTTGTGTTTCTCTTTCTTTTTTTGGGGGTGCATCACTTGGCGACTCTGCTGGGGACTCAATGAGGGTCATGCCTAGTGGTGTCTAAATAATTTTAAAAATTAAATCCAAGTCTAAGACTTTAATTTGTTTGTTGGGTAAAAATAATAAATTTTCCGTGTCCAAAAGATAATGGTAAATTTCTTTTAAGATTACTTTCATTTACATGCATGTATACATAGATAAGCTTGTTTACTTTCTGCTTTTAATTTTCTGTATTTTATTTCTGCTTTTAAATTTCTGCATTTTTACTTGCCTTATGTTATTTCATTTTTTTACCACTTTTTTGTACACATTATTATGTTGTAATTCTCTTCAAGGCAAGAGCACCAAAAAGCATCCACATACATCATCACAACCTAAACCGTAGGAGCTAAAATCGAGCGATTTGCCCGCTAATTTTAAGCTTTAAAACCCTGTAGGATTAGAAAAGAGAAATCAGTAGGATCTAGGCTATGCAGTTTATCCATTGGGACCGGTTTTGAAACTCGCCTCGCTCGGATCAACAACTAATGATTGATGTTCCCTCGGGATGCTAGAGGCTTAATGGTCTGGGACCTGAAAACCTTTCTATGATGCGCTAGAAGAAAAACCATGAACCCCATATAATAATCTTAGCTACCAAAACCTTTATCAATTTTAGTTTTAAAAAATATGTTGAGTTTGTGTGAGTGCTGTTTTGTGTGTGCATTAATACCCATATCTCGTCGGAATCAGCCGGAGTGCCCAGAGATCTTTTTGAATTCATTGGATATTTTCGGGTTTAGTTTTCTTTTTTTGGTAACAAAAAGAAACAACACAACAACTAGCAACCAGGCGGGAAGCTCTCAGCTTTCATATCCGCAACTAGCAATCTTTTGATTCCCTCCAGGGGTTCTTCAAGATAGTGTATTTTGGATCTATTGTTTGTTCCCATCCGTGCAAGGTAGTCCGCACAACAATTATTATCTCTCCTGATAGCTCGGATCTCAAAGTCATGATTCTCGATTATATGTTTACATTCCATTATCCATCCTCTTAAGAGGTGGGTGTCCGGATATTATCCTTTGATAAGGTTAATAGCTTCCTGAGAATCAGTCTCGACAACCACCCTCGTGAATTCCCTCGAAATCACCAGGCAGAGACCTGTATGGATCCCTCTTATTTTCGCCTCCAAACAGAAACATGAATGAAGATTCCCAAAGAAGCCAATTTGCCATGCCCCTTCCATGTTCCTAATTAGACCACCAAAGCCATATTTCCCTAGGTTTCCAAGAGCACTCTCATCCGTATTAAGTTTGAAATCACCTGCAAGAGGGTGGGGTCCATTTAGTGTCTAAAGATAAACCATTGCCATAATGGGATTTAGACAGATGGAACACTTCCAACATTTCCCGTGCGTAGTGGTTAATCTTGGAAACAATCGCAGAAGGATCCTGGGTAATCCCTTCAATAACCTCCTTATTTCGATCCTTCCAAATCTCCCATAAAATGGAAACAAACAAATAAAGAGAGGAATGATTGATAGCTCTTCCTTAATATATTTAGATATTCAACTTTGAATAGTCTTGATTTCGCCACAAAGTGTCCTTATCAAAGAACATGGACCAAATGTGCCAAGCCTTCGGGCATTGTTTAAGCACATGTTCAATGGATTCAATAGCTCCATTGCATCTCTTACAGATAGTCGAGACATCAATCGACCGTTTAGTTCTTACCTTGTTAGTCAATAATCGTTTATGATAGATTTTCCATAAAAAGAATTTCATTGATTGCAAAATTTTTAGCTTCCAAATCCATTCCCAATTAGAGATGGATTTGGGAACATTAAATTCCGCAACTAATAAGTAAGCTGATTTGACCGTGAATTTGACCGAATTTTTCAAAAGCCAGATGGAAACATCTTCTTTCAAAAAATTGGGAGGCTCAGAACTCAGAATATCATTCACTTGGTGGTTCAAGATAAGGTGAATGATTGGCAGAAGAAACCAACTAACTAAATCATCCAGAATATCTGCAACCTTTAGATCAAATCTCTGTTGGAGCTCATCATTGCCCAGGGGACTATTCTCGCACCACCAGTCATTCTAAAGGTTGACATTAACATTGTTTCCAATTTTCCATTTAATGCATTTGGCTATGATGGAGAAAGAGTGGAAGATTCCCCTCCAAATGTGTGAACCCCTATTATGTTTCTTCCATGTTTTGGGGTTTCTATCAATATTGTATTTATTTATGAAAACATCCACCCAAAGGGTTTTTTTATTCTTAGAAGTGATTTTCCAAGGAAGTTTAGCCATGAAAGCAGCATTAATAAGTCTGGCCTTTCTATTGTTAAGGCTTCCCATATTAGTAGGAGCACATACCTTATCCCATTTGACAAGGTGAAATTTCCTACAATCATCCGAATCTCCCCAAAGAAAGCTCCTGGCCAATTTATCAATCTTATCACACAATTTATGGAAAAGGGGGATGGTTTGCATAAAATATAACGGAATCGATGTTAAGACCGACTTAATCAACGTGGCTCAACCTGCTATAGATAAATACCTACCTTTCCAATTTGAAAGTCTCTTTTGCATTTTTTCCAAATTAAAGTTAAACTGACTCCCATTAATTCTATCAAGAAGGAAAGGGGTTCCCAGATAGGTTCCCAAATCCTTTCTTAGATGAATGCCTAACTCTTTGCTAATGTCTCGAGCAAGAAAGTTATTAACTTTGGGAGCAACAAACAGTTTAGATTTATCAAAATTTAAAACCAGACCCGACGTAGCCGAGGAGGCCTACAGAGTGCAATGTATAGACTTACAACTCCTTTTGTCGGCTTTAGCAAAAAGGAAAATATCGTCAGCAAATAAGATGTGGGATATAACAGGCCCGTTCTTAGATACTCTAAGACCCCTCCACCTCCTTTTATAAATTTCTTTTGTAATCAAAAGAGACAACCTTTCCATACACAAAACAAACAGATAAGGAGAGACTGGGTCCCCTTGACGGAGTCCCCGCTTGAGAGAAAATCCCTCAAGAGGTTCTCCATTCCATAAAACTCTCGTAATTGCATTTCTAACACAATTCATAACCAGCTTAAGCCAATTAGATGGAAAATTGAAAAAAACTAGAGTGTTTTCGAGAAAATCTCAGTTTAATATATCATAAGCTTTTTCTATGTCAATCTTAATAATTATCCCCCCTTTCTTATTTCTCGAGTACTTAAGTTTATGCAGTATCTCTTGGGCAATAATTATATTATCTGTAGTCTGTCTGCCCGGAATAACGCTGCTTTGAAATGGGCCAACAACATTAGACAACAGGGGTCTGAATCTCGCGAACAAAATTTTAGTGACCAGTTTATAAGGAACGTTACATAAACTAATAGGGCGAAATTGGTTAATTTTCTCAGGAATGTCAAATTTGGGGATAAGCACTATGAGTGTCTCATTCATTTTAGATGGCATATCCTTATTATGAAAGCAAGCTTTAACAAAATCACATAGGTTATTTCCCACCTTATCCCAATTCCTCTTATAAAATATAGCTTGATAGCCATCAGGTCCCAGGGTTTTAAGGTCCCCCATATTAAACAAAATAGTTTTTATTTCCTCATCCTTTGGCACCGAGTACAGGAAGGGATGGCCACAGGACTGGATAGGGTGGACACAAATCTGATTCAAGGGCGAAGAACAAGAATAGGTAGGGGGTTTCTCACAAAAGAGATCGTAAAAAAAAAACCCCTGACATGATTCTTAATGTCCTCTTGACTATCTAACCATTCATTGCAATTATTTTTAATCATCGACATTTTTTTCCTCCTAAGTCTTTGATTAGTTGCAGCATGGAAGAACTTAGTGTTCTTATCCCCAACAAAAACCCAATTAATCCTGGATTTTTGGTACCAGAAGATTTCTTCTTTTTGCAAAATCTCGGCATAATCTCTTTTTAAGATTTTTTCCAAAGCATCCAACCAGCTAGAGAATTTGGAATCTTGATATTTTTGTATCCTTAAAATTCTGGCCAGAAGGTGTTTTTTTGGTTTTGAAAATGTTACCAAAAACCTCTTCGTTCCATTTTAAAATTTCCTTTTTGAAATTATCTAAGTTACTTTCCAAATTCATGTTCTTCTTATTCCAGTTGTCCTCCAGAAAAGATTTGAAGCTAGGGTGTTCCAGCCACATAGCTTCAAACCTAAAGGGATGGGCAAAGTTGATAATTTTAATCCCTAAGACATGAATAAGTAAAGGGGAGTGGTCCGAATATGTACGTGGGAGGGTTTCCACCCTAGCTTCAGGGAAAGAGGAGTACCAGTTAGCATTCGCCAAGGCACGATCAAACATCTTGTTCACTCGTATCCCATTAACAGACTTTCCAGACCAGGTCGTGGTAGGCCCGCTAGCACCCAGATCGTTCAGCCCACAGGAAGAAATTTTGGCATTGAAGGTGTTGATGCGGAGAATGTCTTGGTGGCTCACTGCTCTAGATCTTTCAGATTGGGAGTTGATGTCGTTAAAGTCCCCCAATGCCATCCAGGGAGAGTCATTGGTCTGGGAAAATCTTTTCATCTTCTCCTAGAGTTCTCTTCTCCTACTGGGGTTTGGGTTCCTATAAACAACCGACAACACTTAATCTTCAAAACCTACTTTAGACACCTTAGCATGAATTACTTGATTAGTAGCATGTTTCTGGCTGATCGAAACCTTGTCAGGGCACCACATCACCCAAATGCCTCCAGATCGACTAGTGGGGTCGATGTGAGTCATTGTCATCAGCCCCAATGAAACAAAAAAACTACCTATTTTACTCAATTCAACTTTGGTTTCCATTAAGATCACAATCTTTGGACTTTTACAGTCGAAAATGTCTCGAAAAGCATTTCGGAACTGCCTGTTTTTGGCACCTTGACAATTCCAGGCAAAAATCTGCATGGATACTATATAAGGGAATTTAGAAAGGAACTCCTACTCACTGAGCTTCAGTAGGTGCTTACACCTCATCACCAGTATATCCCATGCTTGCACACTTTCCAATATCAGTTTCATGAATGGTGGTTTTGGTACTCGCCTCTCCATGATTTTCACGGATATTCTTACCTCGTCCACCAGCCAGATCACTTCCACACATTGGATCATATCCTCTACCTGCTCCATGAACAGGAAAAGTGGGGAGCTTTGGAGGAGATTGGTTCGTATCCTTTCTATATTTTGGCCTTAGATTGAGCTGGTCATCTGGGGGTTTTGAAAGTTGGAGTGGCGGAGTGGTTGAGGTGGTGGGTGTTTGAGATTTAGGTTTAGAGGGATGGGATGAAGAAGACGATTCATTATGAGGGCTGTGGGGTAAGTTAGCAGCGCCTGTGACTAGATTGTTCACACTTTGCCGAGGTGCCCCCGTCGTATCATTACTTTTCCAATGGCCAACTGGAGCAGCCGGCGTGATCTTGGGAGTTGAAACCGTTTCCCTTTCTTCATTAATGAGATGATACAAATCTTCCTTGGGATTTGCCTTTTTAGAACCAAAGATTTTCTGGATCCAACCACCTCGGTTAGGATTAAGGGTCCCTGTCTTATACCCATAGGCTTGTTGAGCCTTGCCCACTCTAACCTATTTCCGAACATCCTTGGCCCGATTTTTTTATGGGCTTACTCTCTTGGGCTTTCCTAGCCCTAACTTCCATTCCATTCTTATAAAATGCAACACCACTATTATTGGGCCCCTTGTTTACACCGTGGGCGTCCATTTTAGGTTTGGACTTCCCAAATCTCCTCTATTTCTTTACTACTAAGCAGGGCCCATACCCATCATCCCCAACGTCAACCGCAACGGGTTCTTCTGACTCTAGGTCCATAGCTGAAAATGGAAAATTAACTTCATGATTTGACTTGACCTCAAGCCCAAAGCCCACACTCGTTGGATAACCGACTCCTTCTTTGGTCATCTTCTTTGATCTCTTGTCATTTTTTTCCGGTGGCATTTCATTTTTTTGGCCAGAATTTTAACATAAGGGCACTTCTCAGTTCGATGATTTACTCTGGCACAAGCATAGTATAACCCATTGAGACTATCGTATTCGACTCTAAAAACCATACCCCTCATTCGAAAGTGAGCTACCAGTGGCTTGTTAAGGTCGATTTCAACATATATTCTCGCGAACTTGCCTCTATAAGCTGCCACTGTGTTCCCATCAATCTTTACCGGTCTCCCTATCTTCTTCCCTATGTTGTAAAGAACAGGGGGTTCATAGTATTCAAATAGGATGTTAGGTAGCCTCACCCAAACAACCGTACGAGAGTCCGTCGTAAATTCCAGTCTGAAATCCGATTCCCATTTTCTAACTGTAAGATAGTGGTCCAAAATCACCAAGGGTCCTTCAGTAAGCACTTTGTGAGCATCTGTGATGCGATCAAACTTTGCTAAGTAGAACCCGTAGTTAAGATCAATGAGTTTAAAATCACCTTGCAACTTCCATATCGCCTTCACTCTGTCACAAAGGATCTTGTACCCAATCGATCTCCCCATGAGCTTGATAATAAGAGTATCTTTCCACCTTCCGTTGATCTGTGATATAATTATATCCGGAATGATGACTTTAGGAATGCCATCTCCTTGCATGGCCTCATTTTCAAGGGAAGGGTTTTCCTCTTCTGCTGGGTCCTCATCCTCTTCTGCAAAGTAGACCTCTTCCATGACTTTTTTGGGAAGTTAATTTATTTTATTTAATGCATCAGTTTTCATCTGGGGTTGCAAGGAGGTTGTCTGGTCTTGCATGGTTTGCTCTTATTGGATGTGCATTGAAGGCATAGTTTGGACATGCATGGTTGGAGCCATCATCATCGGCAATACTGTCTTCATCAGATCAGTACTTTATTCCTTCGCCTCCTCTTCATTCTCGCCTTTCTTATCTTCTTCCGACTCTCCAAATTCATCCATCTCAGTGATAGGATCTGGGTTATCGTGATTATTCCTGATTTTATTTTTGCTACTTCAATTCTATCATCTTCTTCCGAAGAGAGTTCACGCTTACAATTTAAAAACTACAGTAGAAAAAAAATACAACTCAATGTATCACAGGATTATGCAAACACAACACAAAAAGCACGGTCCTAACAAGGACTGACTTTATTTCATACAAATCAAATAATATTTGGAGAAGCTAAACTGTTGGCCTAGTGAGCTACCCAAGAGGAGAGGTGAATTGGGTAGTACTAAAAATTATTAGAATAATAACACTTCAAAAATCAAACAATTAATTTTATCCTAAAATTAATTATTATCTTTATAGCAGCGGATAAGTGTAATAAGCTCTAAGTGCACACCCAAACAACACAAGATAAAATAAAGGAAATAAGAAATGCAGTACACACCGATATATCCTGGTTCACCAAGCTACTCTTGGCTAATCTAGTCCTCTGAGCCCCACGGAGATTCGCACCCACTAAATTCAAGATTTCTTTACAGGTAGGAACCAAACCCTCACAATGATTCTTTTCACAGACTTAGAATCAATTTTTACAAATTCCTTTTTCCAGGCTCAGGAATAACCTCTACTTTTTACAGGCTCAAGAATAACCTAATTCTTTTTATACCTTAGGCTAAATAATCAAAACCTCACAAAAATACTCCAACTATCATTTTCCCAGGTAAGGATGGAACCTTTACAAAATCACTCACAATTAATTCTATAAAGGAAGAATTAACATCTCAATCTCTTTACTGGAAGAGATTGAAATTAAGCTACCCCTGATTAGACACTCCCAATAGTATCTAATCTGCACACAATTTACCAATTATAAAAATTGATAAGTTCTTCCCACTCGGAGCTTCTACCACCTCAAATTAATTAATACTCAATTAATGTCGCGATACTAGTGATAGAAATAAAGTGAGAAAACAAAATCTGATTATAATAAAGAATGCGGGTAGCACAATTAAACACGTAATTAGATTAATACACAAATCGTTTTAAAAGATTTTTATGCTTTTAAAGTTTAAAAATGATTTATCAAAAAGATCAATTCACCAAGCAAGTAATAATAATCAAATACTAAATTAAAGAATAGGCTTGGAATGATCTCCCCAGAAAAACACCAATGGATTGCAAAACAGATCGCTAAACAGCTTAGATTGGTGACGCCAAATAAATTAGCACTTTAACTAAAGAACTTTAACTCCAGAATAATCTCACAATATTTTTCAGTATAATATCAGAATGATAACTCTTAAAAAAGCTTAGGAACTGAATAGTTCTTGATATTGTGTCACTTATGTGAAATCAGCAAGTCTATTTTAATAGCCCTCAAACTAGACCTCCAACGGCTAGTTTTCAAATGTTATGTCAATAAATGACACATAGGGACCTCATATATCATATAGATTTATAACGGCTATATTTAACCAACAATACAACTTCTAAAACTCTCAATTTAGTCCCCAAAATAATTTGATCTTTAATCAATGAAAGTATAGAAAGAATTATATTTAAATATATGGACTAAATCATAAGATCAAAATAAAATCCCATAAACCTCTCCCATATTTTAGGCTCAAAATATTCTCCACCAAAATAACAATATTTAAACTCAAAATTCGCAGGATTAAATATAGGAATATCAAAGATATCTTATAATAATTACTTTTTAAATATTATGTTATTAAATGACACCCCAAGACCTCATACATCATATATAATCAAAATAAATCTTTTTCATTTAAAAATATTCTTGGAAAATCTCATTTTGGTCCTTAAACATTTTTAAATCGAATTTCATCAAAATAGAAAGTATTAAAACACTTTAATTAAAAGAACATTTAATTAAATACACCAAATTAATAGGGATAATAAAATATATAGATCATATCTCAATTAAATATAGATCCCTAGAATATCTTAATCAGGTAAGCCAAAAACGGCTAATTAACGTCTAGTTTTGGATTAAATCCCGAAATTCTACAGAATCTAAAACAGATATGTCAGTCGACCGACTAAGGTCCATTTGTCGATTGCTCGATTCAAGATACAAGCCAAGCCAAAGATTCTGTGCTTATCGGTTGACCTATCTGTTGACTTAGAGATTCAGAGAGTTCCATTTCTCTTCACAGGTCGATCGCCTTGTCGACTTATAGATCTAGAGAGTTCATATTCAATCTCAAGTCGACCTGCCTGTCGACCGAGAGATACATAGAGTTTTCCTTATTTTTTCCGGTCGACTTACCTGTCGACTTATGGATGCTGGATCACTTTTCTAAACTCGTTTTTAATTCAGTCTCATTGACGTTTTTGTCCTTTTAACTGATTTCTTTTCTCAATTAGCTCCACTAAATTCTTAAATTCAATTTTAATTAATTATCAATGTTTCTTTTTCAATTACACATAGGAACAGATAATTTCACTAATTAGGATCCTATCAAAACACACATAATTTGTTTGTTTTTTTTGTGTCGTGCGTGATCCTAATCGGGATACATTAAGAGTAAAAATTAATCTGAGGTGTTTTCCCTTAGATTCTTCAAAATCTTCGATCTCTTAATGTTCATCATCTTTGTCAGTCTCTTTTGCATGCATTTATTACTTGTCATCATATCTTCATCATTAGAAATAAACTGAAACACTTAATCAAACCATTAATTCCACCAAAAACATCAACCTTTAATTGTTCATTAAAATCTTAGGATCAACATAAACAATATTTTAATTTAATTAATTAATTTAATTAATGAATAATAAAATAAAAATTTAAAGGGAATTAATTGACAATTTGTGGCCAGTTGAGATCAATTTCAAAATTTTAATTTAAAATTGTTTAAGGGTTCAATGTGACTATATATATAATGGTCCAATTAGTCTTTTAAAATTCATTTAACACTTTTTTTATAGAATTCAGAAATTACAATTTGAAGAACTTAAGCCCTTAATTAATAGTTTTAAGGGTTAATTTGATTGTTTAAGGATCCAATTGAAATTTATTGAGAAGTTTCAATGGGAAAATTGAAGTTTGAAACATTAATTGGATAACTAAGTAAAGCCCAATTTAATCAATTTGAAGTTTAAATAAGGGTTTAGAATCCAAACCGAGTGCCATACATGATAATTGAAGCAAATCTTTCACTTTGATAGTTTAGGGACTCAATTAAAATTCTAAAACTCTTAATTTAATCCTCAATTGATTTAATTAGTATTTTGAGGGACTAATTAAACAAAGGGGAAAAGTTAATTTGTTTCAATTATTGAATTTGAATTTTTTAGAAGCTCAATTGTATAGCTTTCTAATCTAATTCAAAAATCAAGATATTTGTGACATACATAAATTCAAAATTTAAAATTAAAGTGACCAATTGTGATATATAATTTGACATTTTTGTGTGAATTAAAAAGATTTTATAAAGTAGATGTCTTAGATAGATTAATATATTATACGACGTCAATCAGAAGAAAAAGAAGGTTATACCATGACTCATTAGGATCTCACTCACTCACATGCTACACTCTTTGAATTTAATTGAGAATAATTACTACAAGTTATGTGGAATTTTATGGGTGTGAAATATATTTAGAACAAGTGAAGATGTCAATATAAATTAATTTGTATGCAAAACAAACTTAATTGTGAACAATCTACCCAATTAAGGCAACCATTTGGACTCAAACGGTGGACTGAATGGACTAAGGACCCTTAAGAATTATTTTAGTCCAAAATGGTCGACTGACTCTGGTAGGGGATCATAGATTGAAAATTCATAGCATTTAGTCGACTGAATTATGTCATTTGGTCAACCAACTCAGACAAGGGCATTTAAGTTTAAAGAAATTCAGAATTCAATTGATCGACCTGGAATCTAGTCAACCTTTTGTTAATATTTTCAATTTTGACCTGTTATTTATTTTTAAATCTTCTAAATCATAATATACATTTTCTTTTAAATTATTGGGATGAGTTTTTATGAATTAAAACATGTTCTTGTTGTATTTTGAAAGAATAATTTTCTTTGTTATTTAAAAATATTTCCTAAATAGTATTTTATTATTTTGCACAATGATCTATCATAGAGCCTGACCTACACAGTTTAGGGAAGGAATTGGATGTTTTAATTCATCCTAATTCGACCCTTTATCCTCGCTTTCCTTTTTTCACCATCACAAGTTGGCTTTCCGAAAGCCCTAATTCTGATAAGACAATTTTATTTTCGAACATTAAGGGAACTATTAAGGTAGCAAGACCGCACGAAATTATATAGCGGCGAACAGGCACATTCAAAGAGTAATAAAATTCCCACAACTACATGATCCATCTAGCTATGTTCGTTTTTCTCTGTTTGAAACCCTTTCGCTACGTTTGGTAGATGAAATTCGACACGGCATTGAAATGATCATGGAAATAATCTTTCCATTCTTATGTTGGGTGCATTGAATTAAATTTCATTCTCATTACTAAGGATTTATTCTCACAAAACATGGGATTAATCAATTTCATCATAAACTTGGTATTAGTTAATTCTAATTACATAAGATTAGGTTTTAAGTCTTCATTGGCAAAAAAATATGACCAAATACTAACCAAATATTGGAATTGGTATGAAATTTAAGTAAATTTATATTTTACCCTTCAAAAAATTGGTTAAATTACTATTTTACCACTTTGAATTTCTAACAAATATTTTCCTTAATTTTTTTTTTTTTAATTTTTACACTTCCCTTCACTCTCTTCCTTCCTATCTATGCCATCTTCTCTGGGGAGAATCCGACATCGGCAGTTGGGGCCAGATTCTCTCTCTCTCATTAACCCCCCAAGTCCCTATTGGTACCAACACCTTGACCCTCACCTGATAACACCACCACCCACTCCCTATCCATCGCCTCCCTCCTTTTTTTTCTTTTCTTCTTCTCTTTCTTTCTCTCTCTCTCTCTCTCTCTCTCTCTATATATATATATATATATATATATATACCTCTTATTTGAAACTTCATCTGGTTAAAATTTATATGTTTTTCAAGTAAAGAACTTATTATACAAATGCATTCTATTTTTTATTTATTCTCAACAATAATGAAACATTTGAATGAGATGATCATTTCCAATACCACATCTAATCTCTTTTGTCACCAAATATTAGAATGATAATGATCATTCTATTATATTACCATACTAATTTCAATTCTATTGTCATCTCATTCCATTCAAGCATATCAAATGCAGCATTTGAGAATTTATATCTACATCTCATCAACATTTGTAAACCATTCAATCCTTAATGGAATTCGGGTGGGATTGTTCATATTTTTTTTTTGGTGTTTATCCTAATTGATGTTGTCAAAAATTCTTAGCACATGTAATCAACTTTTCACGTGCCAAAAACTTCTTTAACTTCACCTTTCAACCTGCAAAATCGATTAGTTCTTGGGGGGAAGGGGGGACACCAGTGTGGTGTCAGCCAAAGAACCTCCGATATAGGAATCAATTAATCTGATTATGGAGAAGGTTAAAGCACTCAAATCAGTCCTAAAAAATAAACAATGATACATTCCCTTTATTAGGTTTAGTTAATCTCTGTCGTTTTTTTGGTGAGGTTGCCCATCATTTGATCTCTTCCAAACGGCATGGGATGTGGCCAAGATCTTCTCCATTAAACCAGGAGAAGATCTTTGTAATGTTCCCCCCATAAAATATGGGTCGTTACAGTCTGGTAGTTGTAATGTTCCTCATGCATAGGGGACATGGTTATCATGGGCTGACCTGTTCATTCTTGGCCCTATTATCGTGGGTTTTGATTATTTATTAATGGGACATCTTGTGGGGCTTGATCTATCTGTATGCTGGATTGCTAAGATCTTCTTCCCGGTCGGCCTGATATGCTCAGCCCAATTTATGTATCGGGTTTATATTTTTCAGGTCGTATCATTGACTCGATCCAACCCATTAAGGCTATCAAACCTTTATCAGTTATGAGCGAGAGTTTTCCTATATCATTTTTCCTTATGACTTTCGTGATAATTTAGATAAGAGAGATGAAAGACCACTTCTTCCATTTGCGTAAATTTTTGTCTTCCTCGAATCCTTTGATTGTGTTGCTTTACTTTACATTCTTCTTTTCGATTTTTGTTTGTTCTGCTTGAGATGTTGTTGCATCAATCAAATAGTCCTGCTGAGGCTAGTTCATCGTTGAATCTCCTAGAAGAGTAGACGACGACAACCCAGGCTGATTAGCCTACCAATCCCCCAGTTTACTAGGAAGACCATAGTGCAAGCTCTGTTCCACAAGAATGGCTTGAGCCGTTTCGAGAACAGTATGGCATTCCTTTGTCTATGTTGATTAGGGTTCCATATGAGTATGAATGCCCTTATGATGTCAAAAAGGGTTAAATATGCCTCTTCGTTTGGATGTTTGAGTATGGATTCACTCTTCCATTCTCTCATTTCCTTCGTAATCTCTTCCATCAACTAAAAATAACCCCTGCCCAAGTAACCCGCAATGGATTATGTCAAATCATGGGAGCTATTTCTATTTCTCGTGTTAGTTATGTCCCCCTTACTATAAATATAATTAGGAGTATAGGTTCCCTCAAATTTCTTTCTGATATTGGGAGATTTTATTATTCTTTGCCTAAGAAGTTCTCATTCCTTACCGATCTTCCTGCTAAGGTGAAAGGAGATTGGTAAAAGCGGTACCTTTTCTTCAAGGGTGATTGGGAATTCTCTCTTGAAGAATTGAGGCCGCCTTTTATTGTGCTCAGGTGTTTCAATATCCCGAGTAATTTTCTTTATTTATTGCTTTCTTTGCAATTTGGTTTTTAGGAATTCTGCAATAATAGCCTTGATGTCCTTTTGGGTTGTCTGATGCAGGTGGGGAATCTTGCAAAAGTCTCAGCCTTACAACCAGGGTTGAGGAAGAACTAAAGAAGTTGTTGGTCCCAGCACGACGGTCTTGCAAGGTCTATGCTTACCACCCTTTTATTCAACCAGAAATGGACGTATCTCAGTTCATTGACTTGGAAAAGCTACAGATTAGGAAGAAGAGGAAGAGACTTGTAAAGAATTCCTTCAGGCCAGTTGGGTAGTCATTGGCTTAGCCTGCTGCCCCTGCTATTGCCAGACCCAAAGTTCTTCCTACTATTAAGCCATCTACTTCAGCAAAGGCCAGTCCATCAGCTCAGCCTACTACACAACCATCAACTGTTCCTCCTTCAAGTTCTGAGTTTGATGACAATTCTTAGCCTTTGAGCATACGCAAGCGCAAGTTCATTTTTGTGACGGTTCTTATAGCCCAGGTTTTAGTTCCTAAAAAAGATAAGGGGATTGAAACTTACATCAAGAACAACCGATGTTCCTATTGATCATGCTGCTTTTGAGACTATTTTTGTAAGTTTCCAACCTCCTTCTACAGCTGCTTCCAGCTAAGGATCGTCAAGCAGCCATGGCATATCTCGACAATAGATGTGTTAGTTGATCCAGGAGGTTGGGCCCTCAGTCCAAGGCTGTCAGGCAATTTTTGACAACGCTATCAAGTTCCTATACGAGAAGTCCTAGAGAAAAGGTAAGGAAAAAACTGGAGGTCACAGCAAGGCTGAACTCTTCAGGATGCTCGTCTGTACACTTCTTTAGGTAATCATAGTTATTTTTAACAAGTGTTCTGACTTTCTTTGTTTGTTGATCTCTAATTACTTACTCTTGTATTACAAAGCATCCATGTATCTTCTACGCTAGCTGGAAGTTCTGATTACGTGAGTGAGTTAGATACTCAGCTCATGCATTAGCTAACTGAGTCCAGTCGGCTGAAAGAAGACCTATGTATCTTAGAAGGGCAGAAGGTCTCCCTTGACACAAACTTAGCACTAGAAAGGTCTTCTCAAGAAAGGTTTGAGTTGGAGCTACGTAATGCTAACGAGCAACGTAAAATGCTGTAGAGGAGTAATGAACTTTACTGCAAAGAGAACAATATGCTTCAAACAGAGAGCTCTGCTTTGAGAGAAGAGAGCTCAGCTCTGAGAGGAAAAATCATTTCCCTAAATAAAGAAATCAGCTCAGCATGCTCAATAGTAGACCAATAGAAAGTTGATCTTCAAGTTAAGGATCTTGCTCTCTAGGTGAAGGAGGATGCCCTCCAGCACCTTCAGGGTGAAAGGTATTAACTTTTAGCTGAGTTGGACCAAGAGAAGCTGAGGTCTACTAATCAAGCACTGATGGTGGAGAGGCTGACAGCAGAGCTGGTGGCAAAAAATAAAGAGTTTGGGCAGAAGATCAAGGATCTCTGGGTTGAGTTCAAGAAGAGATCAAAGAAAATCTAGTCAGTGGGCTTCCGCTACTGCCAAAGACGGGTGTCAGAAGAATGCCCAGAGATTGATCTTTCCTTTCTGGATGCTAAGCTGGAAGACGCAACAAGAAGGAGAAGATGCTACTGATGAAGATGAAGAAAATGTTAAAGGTAAAAAGCTTCCTTCTATATTAGCTGCTGAGGTGACTGCAAACAGTTCAACACCAAGCTCTTCAGGTCAACCCGCGCTAAGTTCAGGTCAGGTTCCAACTCAAGCTCTGCCTGGCGATGCTACTGGTCTGCAGATCTCTGGTCGGCCAAATGTTGCTGATCATAGCACTGTTCCTTCATTTGACCTTATGTCCTTTCAGTTTCTTTTTCATATCTGTAATTAAATTTTTGCAATGATAGCATTTTTTGTAATCATGACCTGATTAAAATAGTAGCTGTCAATTTAGTCTTGGAAATACACCATCATAATTACAATAAGTGTTCCATCAGCACACATCACTTGCATATTACTACACACTTTTTGACGTTTCATTTTTCTTTCTCTTTATTAGTTTGGTTATTTAATGCCAAACCAACCATTGATGTTTCTCACAAATCTAAACACTTTATTTTGCTCTATTTTTACAGATTTTTACAGATTTTCTTCTTTCACTTCTCCCTTTCATTTCTTTGCAACCATGTCGTGGCCACCCCCTTCTTCTTTTGAAGCGATTTAATTTGAGAGGCAAAACAAGATTGAGCTGGGTGAGAACTTTTATGCCCTGATGACAACAACCAAAACTTCTATCGACGAGCACCCTCGTCTTCGACCTTTAGAGGATGCCTGTTGATAGGTGTAATTTACCTATCTATTTCCAAACCGAACATGTTAGTTTTCGAGTGTTTTTATAGTGTTTTAATATGTTTTTATTCTTTTTGCTATAAATCTAGTGTTTGGGTGAAAAGGGATAAAAACGTATCATAAACGATTGAATCAGATCAAGAGCGGTGGAAAAAGAGCAAAAAGACTAAATTTCAGAACCTACAGACCACCGCTGCGGTGGTCAAAATATAGAGAAGGGTGTAAATTCTCTGCAAAACTCTCTGCTTCCACCGCTCCATCCACCGCCACAGCAGTGACACTATCGACATACCCACTGTCTCGGCGATGACCCCTGCAGCTGTAAAATATTTTTTTAGATATTTTGTTCCCTTTATCTTCCTCATTCCTGTCCAATTCAGAGATGAGAGCTCCTAGAGAGTTTAGATAACTTAGAGAGAGTTTTTGGGTGTGCTCAACCAAATCCGAAGGAGAATAACACAAAGCGAAGAAGGAGAAACGATTTCAGAGCAGTTTTAGTGATAGATCTTCAGAATACGACTAAGTTCCATCGTTTCTTTCTTTATTTTTTTAACTTTGGTAGTTGGTTTGAGCATGTTTAGCTCATTTATTATTGAATAAACGGTTATGGCCATGAGCTAAACTTGGATTATCTATGGGATTAATATAGTTTATGAAAATGTTGTTTGTTTGAGTTGTGTTTCTTTAACGGTTGTTCTTCACTAATTTGATTGTGTTTACCAGTTTATCATATTTATATGCTTGTTTAGATATATTGAGAAATCAGAGTTTCACAGTCGGGAGAGGTAACCTCGAATTCGGACTAGGGTTAAACACAACGCGATGATCTAATATCCCGGGAGGGAGTTAGAAAGTGTACAATCAATGACATTGGGGAAAGACTCATGTGACTATGTATTTGAAAAAAGCTAAAGGGGGACTTCGGTGTTAACGTGAAGTCACATATTCATTCACTTGTCACTCAGGAGAGGGAGTGAATGAGTTTATGATACAGAGATTATCGGATAGGTCAAATACTGTTATTGATAACTAAATGAAACCAAACACGTTTTTATAAACGAAGTTAATCCCTAGATAATCTATTCCCCTAAACGTCTCAATATAATAATATTAGTATAATTAGATTAATTAACTTAGTATTAGTATTATTAATTATAAACCATTTTTTATCGCCTCAATAACGTTAGATTATGATAATTACGATACTCCATAATAATCTCAACCAATCTCTATGGATACGACAACCCTTACTCTTCCCACTCTACTGAAACTTGACCTATATATTTGCGGTGAAAGTAGCAACTTATCTACGCGCTACCACATGCGCTGTCTTCTATGTTATGCAAGCGGCCGACTTTCGTGCTGTCTCGCATCTCCATGAACTTAGGGAGCAATTGAAGAAATTTGAGAGGGATAGGTGTGATCTGCTCACTAACTTTCACTTCCGTAAGATGTTCATTGATTCCATAAAAGCGAAGCGAGATAAGCTTTGGGAGAAGAACGAGACGAAGAAGGCCAAGATCCGAGAGATGGTCTGTAAGATCAACTAATATGAAGAGCATGATTTCTACCACTCCAACTCGAATTTTTGAAAGTTTGGATTTGCCTCCTTCTCCTGGGTCGGAATGATGCCGCCTACTTAGCCCCGATTTATCAAAAGAAGCTATAGACTTCTTTTTTCTTTTCTTTTTTTATTTTGAAGTGAACAATTTTCTGTTCTTTTTTTCTTCTTTTTGTATGACGAAAAATCTTCTGTTTTGTCTCTTTTCATTTTTATTTTTTTTATTTTGAAATGATGTACCTTCATTTTCTCTTTAATATAAGAATGGGTTCTGATATTTGAGTGTTTACTTGTGTTGCCTCTGTGTTTTCGTTAGTTCCCATCCTGCTAGCCTTCCTTCATAACTTGGTTAGTTTGCTAAACTAGTTATAAACTGATTTAGGCTTTTGGCAGTAAATAAGGCCTTTGAATACGAACATAGTCACAGTAAGCATAGTCACTAACTGAAATCAAATCAAATTTTACTATCACAAGAATCCTTCCAATAAGAATTTCTTATCTTGTTCTATAACATTCTTCTCAAGATATTGTTTAGTCTTGAAATTATCACTTCTTATCATGGAGTTAGTATAGACTTGAACAAATGTTCTGGACTGGACTTTGATCTTAACCAAATAAGTTATGTATTGAAGGCAAGAAGTCCATATTTGATTGTGTCTTCGTAGGAGCTTATTTGGTGACTAATAAATCACATTGGATTCCCATATTTGGAGAGCTAGAAGTTACAAATAGTAAATTTCTCTGCTTTTCTATACGATAAACTATTCTGTCCATGGCTAGGCTGATCTGCCTAGTTATCTGTGAGTGAGTTGTCCTGCCCTCCTCACTTTGTCTTACACTTAGTTTTATACTAAGTGTATTATGAGTAAGTTGATCTACTCTGCTCACGTCTAAGCTAATCTGGTCAGTTCACTGTGAGTGGGTTGACCTACCCTCCTCACTTTGTCGTACACTTAGTTTTATTCTAAGTGTCTTATGAGTAAGCTGATATGCTCTGCTCATTTATGAATGAGTAAGCTGATCTTCTTTGCTCACGTCTAAGCTGATCTGCTCAATTAGTTTACACCTGGTTCCAACATCAAATGCTTTTATATACTTAGCTTGAATTCGCTAAGTATTCCTTATACTTGATTTAGATCAGAGCATGACAAGAACAAATGTTCAAAAGTTAATGAAGAAAACCTTATTTATTTGCTTTATTCAAAAAATGTCTCACATAAGAGAAATAGAAACTTCAAACATCAATAAAAACCATGAAATATAGAATGATAAGAAATCATATACGAAGTATTTTCACAAGTGAGAGATGTTCCAAGGCCTTGGGATTGCCACGCATCTAGATCTTCTAGCCAGTAGGTTCTTGGCCTGTTTACCTTGGTGACTCTGTAGGGGCCTTCCCCGTTAGGAGCTAGTTTTCCAAAGTGAGCCTTTAAGCGATGAGGCATTACCCTCCTAAGTACCAAATCTCCCACTGCAAAGTGTCGTGGATGTAATGTATGGTTGAACATCCATGCCATCTTTGTCTTGTATGCTACCATCCTCATTGTTGCCTTGTTACGTCTCTCTTCCAACTGGTCCATCTCCTATCATATAGCTTCTTCATTCTCCACAAGGTTGATTGTGCCATCACGTCTTGATGGTAACCTGATCTCCACTAGAATGATAGCTTCAGTTCCATAATTCATGGAGAAGGGTGTTTCCCCTGTGGTACATGTAGGTGTAGTCCGATAAGCCCACAATACTCCTGGTAGTTCTTCCACCCACTTGCCTTTGGCATCATCCAATCGTTTTTTTGAGTGTATCCTTGATAAAACGTTGGGTGTACGTGTGAGGATACGCTGGGTGTACGTGTGAGGATTCATACCATCGTCCTCACGGTATTGACTACTCGTAAGTATACGAGGTCTAGTTTTAATATAATGGATCTTGTGAGATCGGATATCGTTCTACTGGGAATGACGTGTAATTTGGTTGAGTATTGTGATTTAAATAGTTTCATATTATCTCAACTAATCAAAATTTGTTTGTTTTCTATTTAATATACTAAGATAAACGAAAACTATTAGGTTAGTTTTAATTACACTAATTACTTAGGTATTGATTTCTTTCACATAATGCATAATCGACGTCATTAAGTTAACTATAATGGTTTTTTATCTATTCTGACAATCTCTGTATCGATAACTCCTCCGCTACCTCTCCCGAGTGTAAGACGGGGGATCACACGACTTCGTGTCAACGAAGAAGTCCCCTTCAATGCCTTTACAACCCTTGGTCGCGTGAGTCTTTAGCCAACGTCATGGATTGCATATGTTCTAACGCCCTCCCGGGTCGTTAGAACGTCACGTTGTATTTACCCTAGTCTAAATCCGAGGTTACCTCTTCCAAGTGTCAAACCCCGTATTCTTGGTTTATCAATACAAGCATAATATCAAGAATAATGGTAAACACAATCGGATTTAGACAAATAACACATTAAAGTAACATTAATTCCTTCAACTTAACAATTACATGATTTCAACTACACCTAAGTAACATTTAACTAATACTATAAGATCTTAGCCATATACCATACAAAATAAGAGGGATTCAACATTCTTAGAAATGAAAAAGTGATTACAAAGATAAAAATAAGAGAGAAACAATCAAATCTGAAAGTGAAACGGTTCACTGTTGCTAATGATTGATCCGCAAGTAATTCTTCTTTGTCTGAATGATGAATCTCCTTCTTGATCTTCAAAATATAGCTTAAGAACTCTCTACTACGGTTAGGGTTCATCAACAACCTTTTTTAGACGTGGAAAAAGGGTATAAATAGGCCTAAGGGTTCAAAAATATCTAAACAGATATTTTAGACTGTTCTGTGAAATGCGCCTAGGCGGTAGAAACTTCGCTTAGGCGGAGTTTAAGTCGGTTAGAATTCCTCCTAGGCGTTGGTTTCTTCGCCTAGGCGAAAGAATAATTTCTTCTCTTCTTTCTTTTTGACAGATTTTCGCCTAGGCGGTAGAAATTTCACCTAGGCAGATTTTCAGCAGTTCAGCACTTCCAGCCTTCTGACGGATTTTCACCTAGGCGGTGGAAACTTCGCTTAGGTGGAATTCAATATTTCAGCCCTTGCAACTTTCTGATGGATTTCCGCCTAGGCGGTGGAAACTTCGCCTAAGCGGATTTCAATTTCTCAGTGCTATCAACCTTTTGACGGATTTCTGCCTAGGCGGTGGAAACTTTGCCTAGGAGGATTTCAACATTTCTGTATTTACAACTTTCTGACGGATTTTCGCCTAGGCGGTGGAAAGTTCGCCTAGGCGGAATTGCGCTGTTCTTTGAAACCTCATTTTTTTCATCTTTTGGCTACCATTTTTCCACCATTTCGCTCAGTTTTCCGATTGTTTACGTCCCTACTCCTGACTTATGAAAATAGCTAAAACGATATTCAAACTTCAATAAAATACTCGAAAACTGGCAAATTCAGTTTAGAATTAGATAGGAATTTTACACCTATCAAATACCCCCAAACTTGGAATTTTGCTAGTCCTCGAGCAAAACACCCTAATGCTAAATAACACTAACTACACTAATTAGCTAATTTCTAAACTAAAAATAAGTAATCATTAACAAATAAGAAGTACACACTTGTGAGATTTAAGTTCAATCAAAGAAACCATGTTATTCTTCCCTCAACAACCCGTAATCAGATCCAGTTAAGGAATAACACACACCACGTGATGTTCCAAAATTACAACACTCAATATCAGTTAAAATTATTTTAGATCTAATTGAAATGTGTGTGTGTGAGAACTCGGATGTATAAGTAATCAAACACCGGACTGGATTATTCATTGAATAAGGTCATGACTTAAACTTGTTAAAACATTCACGAGAGCCATATGCTTGACTGGGATCAACTATCCACTAATGTAGGTTCAGACATTCACCGAGATCAATAGGGCTTGGTTTGGCTTTGGAGAACGACCAAGGGTATTATAGAAATAGAAACTCGTTAAAATTTTAACGATACCTAAGGTACAAACGCTTGTCGCTATATCTCTCTCATAACCCCCTATCTTTGAAGATATTACCCTGAACAAGATTAAGTAAACTTGTATTCACTTGTCACAACAACCGAAATTAAACACTATATTCATATAGTGATTTGTTTTTTTTTTTTTTAACACACACACCCCCAAACTTATTCAATTTTGTACAATTTTAGGGGCGTGTAAATACAACTAAAGGATTGACAAGTGGATACTCTTATACTTAACCAAAAACATTTAAACTAAAATCCCGATTGCCCGCTTCAAGTTAGCATAATCTAATGCTACTTGTTTTCACTCAATTTTTACTTTTATTCTTAGTGACAATGGTTTTGAAAGATTTACTTGGTTAAAGTATAGAAACAAGTTCAGAAGTAAAAATTTTATGGTTTCGACAGGAGAACGAGGGAATAAATTTTTCAGGTTAGTTTCAAACGGTTCAAACGATAAAAATGAAGGCCTATATCATGCCTCCGGAATTACCTTACCTATAATTTCACCTCAAGCCTCCCCTGGTCAAGTTCTAGATTCCTCATTTCTGTCATGAACTTATTATTGAATAATCGGCGTCAAATCATTCAACTAATTATACAAAACACACGTGCGATTTAGGATCAAAATAATTTTTACCTAATCGACATGCTAAGCACACAAAACACACGTGAATGGTATTACCCCCGACTTCAATATGCAGTTTAGGGGGTAATTTTCATCATTGGGACATGGTTTTGACGAACTCAAAAACTCAGCATGCACGTACGACTATATTCGTTAACATATCTACTCTAATTCTAAAACTAACATTACTTATGCTAATGATCCTTACACATGCATAGTTAAACATTACATATGCATAACAAAAAGAATTTCAAAATTTACAAAAATTTAACATTAATATCATTATAACAAAAATTTGTCCACAAAAAGAATTTTGTCCCATTTACATCAAAAACATTTCATCCTTCATATCCCCCCCCAAAAATAAAAACTACATGCTTGCATATCATATACCCTCAAACTTGAATGAGGCAGTGTCCTCACTGCCTAGGCAGCGAACCCAATAGCATAATAGAAATATATGTATTGAAAATTGGGGTGGACACATACCTAGGAGGGAAGACATACAATTCTAACCTCCTACCATTCATTGGGGAGGATATGGCGGTGGCGGCTCATCAGTCTCGAAAGGCGGCACGGGCGTATAACGCACCATGTCGATTCTGAGGTGTTCGAATAAAACTCTTTGGTTTTGATCTTGTTTCCAAATGTAGTTATCCATGTAGATCTCCATCTAAGAAAAATTAGCTTAGAGCTAGCTCATATCAGACTGGAGACTACGGACATCTCGTGAAATTTGGGTGAGCTGGTCGCGGCGGGATGTGGGCGTTGGTGGCTCCGAAGGGCCAGCTTCTTCCTCTTCCGGACCCTCTTCTCCCTCACCTGGTCCGCCCTTACACAACCTATTAATCATTGAAAGATCGAGTGGCTTTATAGGTGGAAAGGGGCTTGTGGACGTGACACGAACTCCGACACGTTAAAAGAGAGCGGTGAGGAAGGAGGGAAAATGAAGGCCACCATTCGTCGTCCTGGCAGTATGAATTATTGAAGAATAAATGTGCCAACCGACGTTGACGGGCGTCCCTCTATTAATGCCGTATAGCATAAATGCTTGCTCCTCGGAAACATCAGACACGTGGGAGGGAGGGAGCAAGTTGGCGCAGATAAATTGATGCCAAATCTTGGGGATCAGTTTCAAAAACCACGCCTTGAATATGGCATGACCTTTCCATGTGTTCTTCCATTGGGCATTACCCGTTGTCAAGGTCTGAATCACCGCACTCATTGTCAGTGTAGTAGCTTCAAATAAATCTCGGGAGGCTTCTGGCCCTGTCAATCCAAGTAACTCGTTGAACTGGTCTGCACTGAACAGAACTGGGATGTTCTGGAACCTCGTCTGAAATCCCATGGCCTCGGTAATGTTCACATAGAACTTACGTACGAGGGCCAACTCCCCTGGTGGGGGTGAAGCACAAAACGGTTCTCATCTTCTTTGTTGAATGACGGTCCTGAATTCTTCAGGGAGTTCATGCAAAGGTCCGAACCCCCTCTGGAGAATGTCGGGATGCTTACTTTCATGATTTTTGTAATGGTCCTCGGCTTGCTTGGAGACAAATTTTAGATAGTTGTAATCCGAGGCAGCCGGAGGTTCTTTCGTTCGTGGTTGCTTGGATGCCCGACGCTCTACCATTTTGCCTATAAATCACAATCACAACACCAACCACAATAATAACAATAGAACACGCAATTCAAACCCTTGTCAGCGAACACACAATGCCCTATTTTCTCAAACATATGCCAACCAAAGCCAAACAATACAAATTTCACAAGATATCCCACCAACCAAAACCAAATCACATTTTTGTCGCAATGTAGTGTAAAATAAATGATCTACATTGTGTATCAACACAAAAACATGATAGGGTTTACCAAAAATCATTCTTAAATCCCTAATAGCATGAAAAATGTAATCTAGGGTTTAAAGAGGTTTAGGGTTCTAGCCAAATCCAATGGTTTTTGAAATAATGAGCAAATGAAGCAAACATTTCAACAATTAAATGAAAAATAGGATCATTGACACTTGTTGAAATTTTTTGATCAAATCACTTAAGGATGGCGATCTCGCACTGTTTCACCGTTTAAACCCTAGATTTTCAAAAATGGGAAGAGGAATCCAAAGTTTGGATGAAGATTTTTGGTGAAAATCCTAGTTTTTCGCAATGTAGGATGAATCTTCAAAGGGAGGAAAGGATTTGGGATGGTGAAGTTGGGAGGTTTCTTGAAACTTTTAGGAGGGAAGTGCCGTTTACGAAGAGGACTACTGCATTTTAAAACAGGGCCGTCGTGACTTCGCCTAGGCGGAGGTTTTTCCGCCTAGGCGAAGTAGTGCCTTTTTCTTTTTAAAAACATTCTGGTGTTAATTCGCCAAGGCGACGGCGGTTTTTCCGCCTGGGCGAATTTACAACAGTGTGTTTCCCTAGATTCTGTTGTAAATCCGCTTAGGCGGTGGTTTTTACGCCTAGGCAAATTTACGCCAGTATAGAAACTCATCCTTTCTTCATTTTTCCGCCTAGGCGAATCGACGGCAGTGTAGAAACTCAGACTTTTTCTTCCTATTTCTGCCTAGGCGGTGGTTTTTCCGCCTAGGTGAATTTACGCTAGTATGTTTTCTCAGCTTTCTGTCCATTTTTTGTCTGGGTGGTGGTTTTTCCGCCTAGGCGAATTTACGCCAGTGAAGACTTTGCCTGGATTTCTTCAAGTTTTTACATTTTTGCTCTACACCTCTTACTTCCTCTTCGTTCCTTAAACAATTTTTATCATGCAATTCAATCCTAAGTATCTAACCTCATCAATTCAACACAAAAATAATATTACGAGATCAATACGATCTCCAAAAAGTAATTTATACAAAAGTTGGGAATGTTCGTTACCCTCGATGACATATCAAAAGATGTTGCTTGGTTTTCCGTCCCTAGCATGGACGTTTATGAATTCCGGCTCTATCCTTCAACGAGGGAGATGTTCTCCACAACTTGTTTTTCATCCTTGAAGTAGTGCTTGATCCGCTCCCCGTTGACTAGGAAAGTTCATTCGTCTTCGCCTTCTAACTCGATAGCACCAAATGGATAGATATGCTTGATTCGGAATGGTCCAGACCACTGGGACTTCAACTTTCGGGGAAAGAGTCTCAGCCTTGAGTTAAACAATAAAACTTGTTGACCTAGACTGAACTCCCTCTGGACTATCATTTTATCATGCTACCTCTTCATTTTATCTTTGTAAAGATTGGCATTCTCATAAGCCTCATGTCGGAATTCCTCCATTTCATTCAATTGGAGAAGACGTTACGCACCAGAAGCTTTTAGGTCAAAGTTGAGTTTCTTAATCGTCCAGAATGCACGGTGCTCCAATTTAACGGGAAAATAACACGTTTTCCCAAACACCAATTGATACAGCGACATGCCGATCAGTGTCTTAAAAGCTGTGCGATACACCCATAAAGCATCGTCAAGCTTCACCGCCCAATCCTTGCGATTAGTATGAACCGTTTTCTCCAGAATTAGCTTGATTTCTCTGTTTGAAACTTCAGCTTGGCCATTTGTCTGTGGGTGGTATGGTAACGCCACCTTATGTCTAACCCCATACTTTACCAACAAAGAGCTTAGCATTTTGTTTCAAAAGAAGGTTCCCTCATCACTGATTAAGGCTTGAGGTGTCCTAAACCGTGTCATGACATTGTGTTGAAGGAACTTCAAAACCACTTTGGCATCATTGGTGGGTGTTGCTACGGCCTCGACCCATTTAGACACATAATCCACCGCTAACAAAATATACTCATTGCCAAATGACGGTGAAAATGGCCCCATGAAATCTACGCCCCACACATCAAACAACTCAAGCTCAAGAATTGACGTCAGTGGCAATTCATGCCTTCTCGATATGTTACCCACCTTTTGACATCTATCACAAGTTTTTTCAAACGTACACGAATCTTTAAACAAAGAAGGCCAGTAAAAACCAGATTGAAGTACTTTCGATGCTGTCCAAGTCGTACCAAAATGGCCGCCACAAGGTAATGAATGGCAATGGTAGAGCATACTAGCCATTTTCTCCTCCGAAACACATCTCTGGATCACCTGATCAACACATTTCTTGAATAGTAATGGCTCGTCCCACAGTTAATACTTTGCATCAAAAAGAAATTTCTTCCTTTAGGCTCCCGTCAACTCAGGTGGTAACAAGTTACATGCAAGATAATTCACAATGCCCGCATACCAAGGAAGTGTATTTTCAACTGAAAATAGTTGTTCATCAGGGAACACTTCCGTGATGCTAGACCCATTACCAATGTATTCTTGAATCAACCTTGACAAATGGTCAGCAACAACGTTCGCACTCCCCTTTTTATCCCTTATTTCAGCATTAAACTCTGGCAATAGAAGAATCCATCTTATCAATCTCGGCTTGGCATCTTTCTTTGCAAATAAGTACCGAATAGCCGCGTGATCCGTGTAGACGATCACTTTTGACCTAATGATATAAGACCGAAACTTATCACAAGCAAAGACCACCGCTAGCATTTCTTTCTCAGTCATGGTGTAATTCTCCTGGGCATCATTTAATGTATTACTTGCATAGTAGATTGATCGGAAGATCTTTTCCTTCCGTTGGCCTAACACCGTGCCAACAGCATAGTCACTCGCATCACACATAATCTCAAATGGAATCTCCCAGTCCGGAGCGACCATTATTGGAGCCGTGATCAACTTCTCATTTATCGCCTTAAAAGCCTCCATGCAAGCCTCATTGAATTCAAATGAAGTATCCTTCTCAAAAAGGTGACATCATGGCTTCACTGTCTTCGAGAAGTCCTTAATAAAGCGCCGGTAAAAGTCGGCATGCCCCAAGAAACTTCAAACTCCTTTCACATTAATCGGTGGCGAAAACTTCTCAATCGTTTCAATCTTTGCTCGGTCCACCTCAAACCCCTTGGAAGAGACTCGATGACCCAAGACGATCCCCTCTTTAACCATAAAGTGGCACTTCTCCCAATTTAGAACTAAATTATTCTCCTCACATCAGTCAAGAACAAGTGCCAGATTGTAGAGACAGTGATCAAAAGACGACCCAAAGACTGAGAAGTCATCCATGAAGATTTTCATTTTCTCTTCCACCATATCAGAAAATATTGCCATCATACACCATTGAAAGGTTGTCGGTGTATTGCAAAGGTCGAACGACATACGTCTATAAGCAAACGCCCCATACAGGCATGTGAAAGTAGTATTTTCTTGGTCCTTCGATGCAATGGCTATTTGAATAGCCGTCAAGAAAGAAATAGTACTCATATCGTGCTAAACGATCTAGCATTTGGTCAATGAAAGGAAGAGGAAAATGATATTTCCTTGTCGCCTTATTCAATCTTCGATAATCAATGCACACACGCCATCCCGTGATAGTATGTGTAGGAATAAGATCGTCCTTATCATTCTTTACCACTGTCATACCTCCTTTCTTGGGCACCACTTGCACCGGGCTAACTCACTCACTATCGGATATAGCATAAATAATTCCCTCATTCAAGAGCTTCAACACCTCCACTCTCACCACTTCTTTCATAGCCGAATTTAGCCGCCGTTGATGTTCAATGGAGGGTTTGAATGCATCCTCCATCAAAATCTTATGCATGCAAACCAAAGGGCTAATTTCTTTGATATCCGAAATAGACCAAGCAAAAGTGAATCGGTACCTCTTCAAGATTCTCAACAACTTACTCTTCTCTTTTTCCGTCAAAGTTGATGAAATTATAATCGGATTGGTCAAATTCTCTCCCAAAAAGATATACCGAAGATGTTCCAATAATTGCTTGAGTAATAATCCTCCGTGAGACGGATTTGATTTCTCGGGAGAGTTTTCAACTTCTTCAAACTCCGCCACATGAATAGGATCCTCTACGTCTTTAGATTGAGCATCCAAAGTCAGCATGTAGTCCACAACATCAAGTTCCATGGTAGAGCCTTCCTCACCAAGATCCCCCATAGATAAGGAATTTGTGAGAGTATGCTCTAACGAATCCATCTCCATATTTGCAAGAAAGAACTCCCTCAAGCAAGAGTCCACAACATCAACTCGATTGCAATTGGGAGGTTCATCCAGAAAGTTCATAGTTCTAAAAATGTTGAACCTTATCTCTTCATCATTCACTCTTAATGTCAGATTTCCATTTTGCACATCAATCAAGGACTTTCTCGTTGCAAGGAAAGGTCTTCCAAGGATGATCGGGATTTCTCTATCTTCTTCCATTTCAAGCACAACAAAATCCACCAGAAATATGAATTTGTCTACCTTTACTAGCACATCCTCAATGATACCTTTTGGATTAGTTAACGAATGATCCGCCATTTGAAGATAGATCGTTGTCGACTTTGCACTCCCAAGTCCTAACTTCTGATAAACGGAAGAAGGTATCAAATTAATACTCGCCCCAAGATCACAAAGCTCCTTATCAAAATGAGATTTCTCGATAGTACATGGAATTGTGAAACTACCCGGATCCTTCAATTTGGTAGGTAACTTCCTTTGTAGTATTGCACTACAATCCTCTGTTAGCTTCACCATTTCGTAATCCTCCAACTTCTTCTTCTTTATCATGATGTCCTTCAAGAACTTTCCATAATTGGGCATTTGTTCCAATGCATCTGCAAAAGGAATGTTGATGTGGATTTTCTTGAAAATTTCAAGAAATTTCTCAAATTGGGCATCCAACTTTCTCTTTTGGAATCTTTGAGGATATGGCAATGGGGTTACTAGAATCAGTGGATTCTCTGAAAATGTTACTTGCCCCGGTATCACCCTTTCATCTCTTCTTCTCTCCTCAACTTTCTCTTGGTTCTTATCCCCATTCAAGTCTTCACTCGACTTCTCCTTTCTTTCTTCGGTTTTTACTTCAACTTCCTCCTCCGCACTTGTTCTTGGTTCATCATGAGAAAACTCACGAATCACTCTCAGTTCATTTTCCATAGGCTTGCTCACTTCCACATCTCTTCCGCTCCTCAACTTAATTGCCTTGCATTCCCTAGGGTTGGTTTTCGTGTTGCTTGGAAACTTCCCCTTTTGTTGCTCTTGGATGGCCCTAGCAAGCTGCGCGATTTGAGTCTCTAAAGCCTTTACCATGGTATTGGTGTTTGTACAAGTGGTATCGATTGAATCAAGCTGTGTTTCTTGTTTGTTCAACCGGTTATGCGTCTCACGCATCACAGTCTGGGTCTCCTTCATAAACGAACCCAACACTTTATCCAAATTTGACTTTGGATTATGCATTGGTGGTTGTTCCATTTAATGACTGGATTGCATAGGATATCCCGAAGCTTAATTTCCATATCCCAGAGGTGGCCGCAAAGCGTTCTGATTGTTCGCATATGAGAAGTTCTTATGGTTGCGAAGTCTAGGATTGTAATGAGTCGAAATGTTGGTAGCGGGCCTGAAAGTATAGGCACGATTGTTTAGAAAATGACATTCCTCGAACTCATTATCCAATCCGGATTGAGAACAACTTGTTGCTATCTCCTCCCCTTGACTTGACAAAGCTCATTTTGTAGACATGGCGACCAATTCATCCGAGAGCTTGGACACTTGGGCTGATAACGTTGCAATATGGTCAGATTCTTGGATAGAAGAGACCCATCTTCCCGTGTTCCTCTCATTCAGCCATTGATAATTATTAGCCGCCATTTCTTCCAATAGTGCATTAGCTTCGGTAGGGGTTTTGGACAACAACAATCCCCCTGAGGCTGCATCAACTATCGTTCTAGTCTGGCCATCCAACCCCTTGTAAAATAATTGGGTTTAAAACCAATCTTGATACCTGTATTGGGGGCACCTTCTCAATAGGTCCTTAAATCTCTCCCATGCCTCAAACAACGACTCAAAGTCTCTTTGGCAAAATTGCGAAATCTCACCTCAGAGTTGAGAAGTCTTCAAAGGTGGAAAGAACTTAGTGAGGAACCTTTGTGCAAGGTCCTCCCAAGTATTAATGCTCCCTGGTTGAATCGACTGAAACCAACCCCTTGCTCTATCTCGTAAAGAAAACGGAAATAACCTCAACCGTATGACATCTTCGACAACTCCATTTATCTTGACGGTATCACAAATCTCGAGAAAGGTTGCTAAGTGGACGTTAGGGTCTTCGTGAAGATTCCCTCCATACTGGTTTTGCTGAACCATATTAATTAAGGTGGGCTTCAACTCACAGTTATTTGCCTGGATCGGCTGCCTCCGGATCCCTGAATAGTTATCCAGCATTAGTGGCCGATAATAGTCCCTAAGGACTCATTGTGGCCTCTCTTGCTCCGGAGGCTGAAGTGCGTGCGGCTCCGGTGGTTGTGGAACATTTTCACGTCCCTCGGCCATAGCGGTAGCTTTTTTCTCTTTCTGTTTACCAATGCGTTGACTACGCCGCATGCACTGCTTAAGTCAAATAAATAAATCAAATAAACAAATGAATTGAATGAAATTTAAAAGCAAAAGAATTATCGTGATTAACATTCAACTACTTGATCACAATATCAACTCAATTGAAAAATACCTTGCATCCCCGGCAATGGCGCCAAAAATTTGTACGTGTGAGGATTCACACCATCGTCCTTGCGGTATTGACTACTCACAAGTATACAACGTCTAGTTTTAATATAATGGATCTTGTAAGATCGGATATCGTTCTACTTGGAATGACGTGTAATTCGGTTAAGTATTGTGATTTAAATAGTTTCATATTATCTCGACTAATCAAAATTTGTTTGTTTTCTATTTAATATACTAAGATAATTGATAACTATTAGGTTAGTTTTAATTACACTAATTACTTAGGTATTGATTTCTTTCACATAATGCATAATCGACGTCATTAAGTTAGCTATAATGGTTTTTTATCTATTTCGACAATCTCTGTATCGATAACTCCTCTGCTACCTCTTCTGAGTGTAAGACGGGGGATTACACGACTTCATGTCAATGAAGAAGTCCCCTATAACGCCTTTACGACCCTAGGTCTCATGAGTCTTTAGCCAACGTCATGGATTGCATACGTTCTAACGCCCTCCCGGGTCGTTAGAACGTCACGTTGTATTTACCCTAGTCCAAATCCGGGGTTACCTATTCCAAGTGTCAAACCCCATATTCTCAGTTTATCAATACAAGCATAATATCAAGAATAATAGTAAACACAATCGAATTTAGACGAATAGCACATTAAAGTAACATTAATTCCTTTAACTTAACAATTACATGATTTCAACTACACCTAAGTAAAATTTAACTAATACTATAAGATCTTAGCCATATACCATACAAAATAAGAAGGATTCAACATTCTTAGATATGAAAAATTAATTACAAAGATAAAAACAAGATAGAAACAATCAAATCTGAAAGTGAAACGGTTCATTGTCGCTAATGATCGATCTGCAAGTGATTCTTTTTTATCCGAATGATGAATCTCCTTCTTGATCTTCAAAATATAGCATAAGAACTCTCTACTAGGGTTAGGGTTCATCAACAACCTTTTTCAAACGTGGGAAAGGGGTATAAATAGGCCTAGGGGTTCAAAAATATCTAAACAGATATTTTAGACTGTTCTGCGAAATGCGTCTAGGCGGTAGAATCTTTGGCTAGGCGGAGTTTAAGTCGGTTAGAATTTTGCCTAGGCGATGGTTTCTTCGCCTAGGTGGATTTTCAGCAGTTCAGTACTTCCAGCAGTTCAGCACTTCCAGCCTTTTGATAGATTTCCGCCTAGGCGGTGGAAACTTCGCCTAGGCAAAATTCAATATTTCAGCCCTTGCAACTTTTTGATGGATTTTCGCCTAAGCAGTGGAAACTTCGCCAAGGCGGATTTCAACTTCTCTGCACTATCAACCTTCTGACGAATTTCTGCCTAAGCGGTGGAAACTTCGCCTAGGCGGATTTCAACATTTCGGTATTTGCAACTTTCTGACGGATTTTTGCCTAGGCGGTGCTTCGCCTAGGCAGAATTGCGTTGTTCTTTGAAACCTTTTTTTTTTTTTCCATCTTTTAGCTACCCTTTTTCTACTATTTCGCTCAGTTTGCCGATTGTTTACGTCCCTACTCCTGACTTATAAAAACAGCTAAAAATATATCTAAACTTCAATAAAATACTCGAAAACTGGAAAATTTGGTTTAGAATTAGATAGGTATTTTACACCTATCACTGGGCTAGACGTACGATGCTGAATCTTTAATTCATCGTACATCCATGAAACTTTGTCGTTGGTGAATGGTGTTTCGTTATCAGATATGAGAACCTTTGGGATGCCAAAATGATCGATCACATTTTTCCAAAGAAAGTTCTTCACTTTATTTTCTCCTACTGTCACAAAGGCTTCGACTTCAACCTACTTGGTGAAGTAGTCAATTATCACCAATGAGTACCTTTTTTTTTTTTCGACGCTGGAGTAAACGACCCTAGAGCATCCATCTCCCATTGAGAAAATAGCTATAGGCTAGTTATCGAAGTCTGTTGTTGAGTTAGAACCTTGATATCATTGGAGAACCGTTGGCACTTGTCGTATCTCTTAACATATTCTTGCTCGTCTGTGCACATTGTTGGCCAATAATAGCTAATTCTTAGTGCCTTGTGCACCAGAGTTCTTACTCCTTGATGATTTCCATGAACTCCTTTATAGATTTCTTGCAAGATGTAGGGGGCTTCCTTTGGTCCTATACAAAGTAACAGGGGTTGGGAAAAATATATCCTATATAATTTATCATTGGTCTGTACATACCTTGATACTTTGTATAGGATTTTTCTGGTTGAATCCTTGTCATCTGGCATAATTTATTCCTTTATATACTATACTAAAGGTGTTCTCCAGTCTTCTTCTTGATCCGACTAACCTATGCATACGCAATGGTTAGCTGGTGCTACTATAGATAGTTGCTCAAGGAATTGCACTAGTTTAGACTGCTGATCAGGCCCAAATGAAGAAGCTAATACCGACAGTAAATCTGCTTTTTAGTTCTTAGCTCTTGGAACAACTTCAAATTTGCAGCTCTAGAGTGAGGAGATTAACTCTTTTATTTTTTCGACATAAAGGTGCAACCTTTCTTCATTTACAATGTACGCCCCATTTATCTGGTTGACCAACAACTGAGAGTTTGATCTCAATTCTAGATGCTAGGCTCCTAATTCTTTGGCAAGAGTCAGCCCAATGATTACTACTTCCTATTCTGATTCGTTATTGGAGGTTCAACTACCAAGTTGTTCTGCTCTTTCGAGTTGATCTCATTCAGGTGTTTCCAGGACTATGCCTACACCACACCCCTTCATATTTGAGGTTTAATCTACCCACAACTTCCACATTGTAGCTGACTAATTAGGACACTCTCCATATTCCATTACCATTTCTCCTGAAGGAGTCAGCTCAGTAATAAAGTCTGTTAGGGCTTGCCTTTTGATTGCGGTTTTGGGTTTATACTCGATGAAGAACTCACCAAGCTCTACTTCCCACTTCATGAGACTTCCAGAAACCTCTAGTCTATCCATTATAGCTCTGAGGAGGTAAGAGGTTAGCAAATTGATCTCATATGCTTGAAAATACGGCCTGAGCTTCCACGCTGCAGTCACTAGAGCTAGGGAAAGCTTTTCTAGTTCACGGTAGCGAGTTTCTGTTTGGACCAATAATTTGCTGATGTAATAAATTGGTCTCTACCCTTATACGTGATCTTTCACCGGTGTTGTACTTACTACAACAGGTGTCATCGCCAAGTAGAGATAGAGCTCATCCCCTGGATTCACTTTAGCTAGCGTCTCAACGGAACCTTGGTAGTTTTTTATGAACTGCAGCGCTAGTTCACGGTCTTCATTCCACTGAAAGTTTTTGCTCCCCTTTAAAATTTTGAAAAAAGGGGCACACTATCAGTAAATTTGGAAATGAATCGATTTAGGGCCGCTAATATTCTTGTCAGCACTTGGACTTCTCTTATGGTTGTAGGGGACTTTATTCTTCAGACAACTTCTATCTGTCCTGAATCCACCATGTTGCCTGGCTGGTTTACCATGAATCCCAGAAATTTGCCAGATGCAACTCCAAAAATACATTTTTCTGGGTTTAACTTCATGTTAAACTTCCTCAGTATAATGAAAGCTTATGCCAAATACACCAGGTGATCTTCCTTCTTAGAGTTTTTAACCAGCATGTCTTCTATGTAGACCTCCATATTTGTCCCAATTTGGTCTTGGAACATACGGTTCACCAATTGTTGATAGGTTGCTCGAAGTGATGAATGTTGTCCCTTTCTCATCTTGCTTATCCATGCGGATTTAATTGCAGCCTGTGTACGCATCTATCATGGTCAATCGTTAATGCCCTATTGTTGCATCTACCATCTGGTTGGATAGCAGTTCTTTGGGCATGCCTGGTTGAGGTCAGCGAAGTCTACGCATATTCTCTGCTTTATATTCTTCTTCTTCACGAGGACTGGGTTGGCCAGGCATTTTGGGTATATGACTTCCCTTATGTGGCCAATGGAGAGTAGCCTCTTTATCGCTGATTTAATCATTTCTTCCTTTTCAGGGTTGAATATCCTCCTCTTCTGCCTGACCAGTGGGTAAGACCTAGAAATGTCAAGACGGTGGACCTCCACATTAGGAATGATACCCTTCATGTCTTCTAGAGACTAGGCAAAAACGTCTAAATTTTTGTTGAGCAACTTTCTGATCTCCTCTGCTTCAATCGAGCTTAGGGATTCTTCTATCATTAGCTTCTGAGCTTATTTTTTAAAAGTGACTTCCCGTACCTATTCAGCAGGTTGGAGAACCCTGGAGTATTCCCTAAAGTCATCAATCTCATGAGCTGAGCTAATCGACGAAGCTACTTGTTGCTCTGGATTTAATTTCTATAAGGTCTTCTTCTTCCTCTTCATAGCTATTGTGAAACACTGCCTTGATGCCACCTGGCCCATACATATTATTGCCACCAAACCATCCTTCACATACTTGATGTACTGGTGGTATGTTAACACTATTGCCTTCATGGCATGCAATCATGGTCATCCCAATATTGCATTGTAAGGGGATGATGACTCCATCACTATGAACTCTATGGCCTTTATGTACCCACTCTATTTTTTATTTGTTGTGACCGATAGGGTGATCCTTCTTCTGAGAGAACTGAGGTCTCCATTAAAACCTACCATAATAGTCTGAGTTGAACTAACATCTGAGCTAGGCACCCCCATTTGCTTCAGTGTGTCCAAAAAGATGATATTAGCAGAATTGCTTGTATCAACCAAAATTCGTCTTACCTCGAAATTGGAGATCCAAAGGGTGATGAACAGAGCATCTTCATGGGGGTGCACAATCCCCTTGCAATTTTCATCTGAGAAAGAGATGACTAGCCCTGGATTGGTAGTTATTAACATTGTTTCTCTATAACAGCACTCCAGTGTTGCCTCTCAGACTTTCCTCTTCCGTTTACGATTAGTTTATCCAATAGTAAGCCCAACAGTGTTGATCATATATATGACCTCATGATTATTGTTGGGATGATCCTCTTTGTGCTCTTTGTTACAGTTTTCGTAACAAATTTCTATTTTGGTTCTCTTCTAGTCCCTTGATCACTCTTGTAGATAGCCACGTAACTGACCCATGTCAATTAGTCACTTGATTTCTTTTTTGAGCTCCCAGCAATCGTCTGTGTCATGGCCATGGTCCCTATGAAAATCGTAGTACTTTAACTTTCCTGTTAGACATGGTGTTCTGCTTAGGAGGCCATTGAACCACCTTAGACGAATGGATTTCATGCAAAATTCTGGAGATTGGCATCTGTAGACCTGGGAGGTTTGGTTTTTAACGTGCATCCAGTCTAGAACTAGAACTCTTGGGCTAATCTTTACGCCTGTCTAATCTGCGGGCCATTGTTTTGCTGTGGTCCTTCTTGCTTTTCCTTGGGTGATCTTTGGTAGATCCCCTTCATTCTCTCGCAAGTTTGACGTCCTCCAGTTTCATCTAGGGCTTAGCTTTCTCCATCAACTCAGACATACTCTTGGGGTTGTGCTTGGTGAGGGAGTTTTGAAACCTTCCATGGCGCAACCCTGAAGTAAATGCATTGATTATGAGGCTGGAGTCACACTCCTCAATGCATGTTAGCTCTTCATTAAAATAGTTTATATACTGGTGCATGGACTCTCTTTTCTCTTGCTGCAAGGCAAGCAGATAATTAAGTCCCTTCATCAACCTTTGACAAGTTATCAAGCGATTGGTAAACATCTTCCCAAAGTTTTTGAACGATGAGATGGAGTTGAGTGGAAGCTTGTGTAATCACTCCAGGGCAGAGCCATTCAGGGTCGTAGTAAAAGCTCTACACAGTGTTGAGTCACCTACTCCATACAAGGCCATAACATACCTGAATTGGCGGATATAGTCTATAGGATCTGATTTCTTATCATACTTCTCGAACTTGGTGGGGTCAAACTTCTTAGAGAGTGGTACAGTTAAGATGTCTGAGGTGAAAGGTATCTTAGTTCCTTTCAACAACATATCCAGTCCATGCAAGGGTAGATTGCTCTCCTCCTTGCTTCTGGGCTACTGACGTGAATTAATAGTCTTGGTTTTGCTGAACACCCTTTTATCCTATTGTTGATTGCTAATATCTCATTGGACAACTCTTTCCTCTTGGGATAGTGGGTCTGTATACCTTGGAGACTCCGCTTCTTTCCCCAAACCATTGTCAACAGTAGGAGGTTGTGGCCTATTTTTGGCGATCAGCTCTGCCATTTACTTGACCACGTCCACTATTTATGAGATTTTCCCTGTAAGGGCGTCCATCTTCGCATCAGTGCTCTAAACATCTAGGGGAGGATTAACCTAAACATCCTTTAACGCTCCATAGGAACCTCATTATCAACTGGTGGTGGCATGTCACTATTGTGGGTGTTGCTCCTCTTGCTTGTGGTTGCGTCATTGTTGTTACAAAAAGCTTTTATGTAAGCGTTTCCCACAAACGGTGCCTAATGATGTTGCCAAAAATTCGCAGCACGTGCAATCAGCTTTTCACGTGCCAACAATCTTTTCAACTTCACCTTTCAACCTTCAACACTGATTAGGTCTTTTTTTTGGGGGGGGAGGGGACACCGGTGTGTTGTCGACCAAAGAACCTTCGGCGTGAAAATAAGTTAATCCTTATAGAGAAGGCTAAAGCGCTCAAATCAATCCAAAAAAATAAACAATGATACTTTTCCTTTATATAGGCTTAGTTAATCTCTGCCGTTTCATTGGTGAAGTCGCTCGTTACGTGATATCCTCCTAACGCATGGGATATGGCCATGATCTTCTCCATTAAACCAGGAGAAGATCTCTATAACGTTTCCCCACAAAATATGGGCCTTTATAGTCAGGTGGTTGTAACGTTCCACATGCATAGGGGACATGGTCATCATGGGTTGACCTGTTCGTTTTTGGCCTTGTTATCGTAGGTTCTGATTACTCATTAATGGGCCTTTTTGTGAGGCTTGATCTATCTATATGCTACACATCTTCTTCCCGGTGGGCCTAATGTGATCATCCCAATTAATGTATTGGGTTTAAGTTTTTCGGGTTAGACCATTGACCCGATCCGACCCGTTAAGACTCTCAAACCTTTATTAGTTATGAGCGGGAGTTTTCCCATATCACTAATCTTGAGTTATATCGTTATATGCATATTTAATCTTGCTACGTTATTTCTAATTCTATATTCATGTGTATAGATAGATCCAAATAGTTTTGATACTATTGTGAACTGATTCGAACGTTTATGTTTTAAGTTCTTATTTGGTTAATTAAATCCAAGCATACGCACATTAAAATCTAGCCTCAATCTATATAAAATTAGCAATATTTGAATTGTGTTAGATTTTTTAGAAAATACATATTCACCCTATTTGCTTGTTCCATAAATTGTGTTAAATTTTTTATCTTGACTACATTGAGTTGTGTTTAATATTATTTAATCTGGAATTTTATTGTGATTTATATTGAGCATTTTACTTAAATATAATTCCTGCTTGTATCATACTTGAAAGTTCACGTGTATATCATTCTTTTCAAGTATCAAAGTTCTACAAATGACTTACGATTCATTTAATTGGATGGAATGGAATCAAGATGCAATGGAAGAAAGAATATAATAAATTTATCAATGGAATTACTATTCCATTTTCCTGATTGGTTGTTATGAAATGAAAGATAAAATCAAATAATAAAACATAACAAATTTTTCATGATGCCTTTAAGATATCAATTTTGAATATTTATCTAGATTATTTTAAAAAAATGATTACAAATGGGTTTTGCTCTAATTAACACACACACACACACACACACACACACACACACACACACATATATATATATATATATATATATATATATATATATATATATATATATATATCATGTTGTAAAACTCTAGCATTAATTACTACAAACCTATGCATGGATAATCCATATCCAAGCATTATCCAATTGCGACCCTTTTTCAATTCATAAAAAAATTGCAACATAAAACAAGCATTATACCTATAAACTAATGTGGAAACATTAAAACAGAAGTCTACCTTTCGGATTTAAAAAACTCGTTTACAATTCGTTCTTCATTTCTTCTCTCGTCGGCAAAAAAAATGCTACTAGGGTATTTTCCGATAATATCCACAAGCTCGCTAACCAAGGCCACTCAAATTTTTTATAATATGACGGGAATAGAAATCTTAGAGGTGGTAATGCCTATTTATAAAAAAAATTCCAAAAGGTGTGTCTATTCCAAAGGGTGTCTACTGAATAAACGTGATTCTTGAGATCAAGAGGTATATCCATTCACATGGTAACTATCCATGAAATTTGGGGCCCATGTGGACTCTCCACAGGTCGACCCGACTCGCTCCATAATATAATATCTCTCACGTGGACACAATAGGCACCAAATGTGCTTATCTCTTTAAACTCATGCATTATACTATCTTCATATAGGTTAGTGGTGTATGCAACCAACGAGTGTCTTCATGTGGGAGCACCATATTAAATTTCTACCTAACTAACATGGTAACATATCGTTGCAAAATAAAATACTTGTCTATACCCCAGATCAATTCAGTCACATTAAATTAAGCAATTCTAACCCCTTTAGAGTTTAAAACTCAGAACATGCTTAATCTTCTTTACAGTAGCATGCTTATTTTCAAAAAGTATAATATATATAATATAATTTTGAAAAACAACTTTATATGTGGTGGCCACCATTAAGCACCGCACACTTAAATTTTAATAAGATGTGTTACTAAATTGTTTTCCTTTTATCCTCATGGTACTCAACTTCCATTTGATTGGATTCCTAGACATATCCCTTTAAATCGCATCATTCATAGCCATAGGATAACAAGTTAAAGTAGCAACATTAATTTTTTGAATTATAACATAGTTTAAAGTCATGAGGGTACAATTAGATCATATATATATATATAGGGCTCACACAGTAAGAAAGCAGTGATCTATTTCTCACTCCTTATGTGGTCATCTTAAAGTATATGTAGTGTCACACCCCACCCCACCACGGACTCCCGTCGCCCTGGGGCCGGTGTGACGTCGATATGACATCACCTAACTGACTAGACAACCACAATAAATAAAAATATACAAACAAATGATATGTACAACATATACATAATTCTCATTGATAGGGACACACTGTTCGAACTATAAGAATAACCAAAATTTGAATCCCATAAATCTCACTTAGATTCATCTCTGACACCTCGCCTCAAAATCCCTCTCAAATGACTCCATCGCACGACCCGCATAACTCTATCTAGTGCCAGTAGGGGACCGACCGACTCCTAGTGTTTTACCTACGAGTGTACTGCCTTTTTAGTAAAAATATTTCGTAATAATAAATCACTCTACAACATCTAAATGGATCAAGCGTAGGTATATAAACAACGCGTAACTAATAAAATTCTCCATAATATAAAAGTGGAAATAAACCCATAAGTATAAGTTTCATCCAAATCTATCTAATATAAAATCATATCAATCACTAGAGTAAATAATAAATTACCCAATATAAGTAAAACACCACATCTCAAACACACACACTGGCCAGCCCTAGTGATCATTTTAACCTCATGATCGGGAGTTTGCAACGGTACCATACCATCCGTAGGATATGCCTTCCTACGAACACCCATCACTCCGCCGAAACGGATAATCACTGCGCAGTATAAACGTCTAACATCACTCTGCCGAAGCAGATAAACATCACTCCACCGAAGCGGATAACATCACTCTACCAAAACAGATAAATACTATGGCATCGTCAAATCAAATACAGCATCATCGAATCACAACTCAATAAATATCGTCTACTCAACATCGTCAAATTACCACGTCTATCTCTTTGTCTCAAAATCAACTTTTAAATCCCAAAATCATATATCACACTTTCTTTTAAAGAAAATGTCTGATTTTTATTAAAACCACCTTTCCACCCTTTATTTTTAGAAAACCAGGCATTTCTAGAAAACAGATGTTTTTTTTATTCTCTTTTAAAAACACCATGATTTCACCAAATCCAACAAAAATTCATTTTCAACTTCATTTCGAAAACCACCGAAATCTTCCGGTAATCTAGTTTACCAACTCACCCACCTCCCACTTGATCCATATAATTTATAAAATCGTACGGTTTAAGTAAACCAACATTTCATCATATATATATATATATATATATATATATATATATATATATATATATACAAAAATAATCTAGCAAGAAGACAGTACACTCACCTCGATATCTATTTTGCAAAACTGACACTGATCATACTTTATCTGGACGTCGGTGCCTGCGAACATAACAGTGACAGAGCCTAAATTAATATCTTATCTAAAATATCCTAATCATACAATAAAGACCCTATATTCTGAATCGTTACTATTTTATGTACCACGTACTTAAAATTAATTAATCGTTACGAAATTATTACGATTTTAGGATTTGTAACGCTAAATACAATTTAATTTAACAAAAATTAATAACCGATTGAAATTTCACCTGTTTCCGAACCGTTCGGCGACCACGAGATGGGTTTTGGATTTTTCTGGGGTAGTTTCTGCAATTTCCCCCTTTTTCCCTTTTTTTTTTTTTTTTCCTTTTTTTTTTTCCCTTTCTCTTTCTTCTCTGTTTGCGTTTACTGTTTCTATTTCAGTTCAAAAATATCGTCGGCCACCCTCTCTCTCTCTCTACCATTTTCGTCCACCCGAGACCTCTCACGCCCCGTCGCTCTTACCGCCGGCCCTACTCCATCCCCCGCCATGGTTCACCAACCACTACCGGCCACTTCCCCCACCGATCTCATCTACCCACCTAAACCGTACACGCCACCGTAACGACCTACACACACACCAACGGCCAAACTCATGCCGCCACTGCCTCCGTCGTTTACCCAGTTGATCAAACAGTAAACAGAACACACACAAACCACCGCCACCACTGCCGTCGGAGGAATACCCACTCCCACACGACGATCGTCGATCACCTACACACACACATTGGACAACCCCACCCTCATACATGCATACAGGAGGAATGCACGCATACTCTGTCTCACACACGCCAACGACTGAACGCCGGCAATTACACGACGGCACCGATGCTCCGCTCCTCCGTTTCTCTCTCTAGATTTTTGGATCGTTCTTCCTTGTAGCGTTTGAAATGGTAGGCACATGTATATATATGCATGAAAATGGTGGTATGAAATCGATCGGTTGCTCGCCACGTCGATCCCCACTCTTCCTGATCTCCCTGTCTGCCGGCCGAATTTGCAACTCACGGATATATACATATATTTTTTTATAAAAAAAACATTTGGTTTAATTGCACTTTTCTCCCCCTATTTCCCATTAAGTCTTTATTTAATCCCATTCATCTTTTAGGATTTCTTAAATTGCATTCTGATCCCTAAAATTTTTATTCTACAAATTTTGCATCTCAAATTTAGAATAAGTTTCTAAATTTGCAATTTGACCCAATCATTTTTATTTTATCTTTATTTTATTTTATTATTATTATTATTATTATTATTATTATTATTATTATTATTATTATTATTATATATATATATATATATATATATATATATATATTTTAACTCAATTTTTCTCGAAATTTCCTAAATGCTCTCAATTGAAATTTAAAATGACGTACGTGTTAAATCGAGGTCTTACATGTAGTATGATTTACATGCTATGGTATTATACTTACAAAAAAAATGAGGATTTCATTCTAAATTATTGAAGGAATCTAAGTCCAATCATTAGATAAGCGATTGACTTAAGAACTTCAAGCTGGTATCTCTTCGAATGTTCACTTAAAATCTCACATTCGATTATTCTCAGGCTATATGAAGTATAGGAAATTTTCATGTTCGATTTTTCATAAACCTCATCTAGGCTCATCCAAGGTGACATTGTAAAGAATTCTCTAATTCAATCTATAGAAGTATTAAGTCTCACCTCGCATGCTATCTCAGCGTCGAGTCTGGTTGTTGTCTGAGTAGCTAACCATTTAGCCTAGTGACATCTAACATCATAGTAAAATGTGTGTTAAACAAATATCCTAAATTATTCATCATACTTTAATGAATGGAAATAAAGTATAAAATTATAAATGTGCATCGTGATACTTAGGATCCTTGGCATATGCGAGGGCAACCATACTATCATAATGTATGGTTACAAGATTTGTAGAATGTGGTAATATCTCAAGACTTTCGAAAAAATATTTTTAACCGAACAACCTCTTAAAAAGCTAAAGCACAAGCAACATATTTTCCTTCCATAGTGGATAGTGCTATGCAAAATTGCTTTCTACTAAACTGCGAAATAACACCGTTATTGAATATGAAAGCATATCCTGATGTCGACTTACGTTTATCCAAGTCACTATTCCAATCTACATCACTATATCATTGAAGATGTAAATTTCCACCATAATAGCAAATGATGTGAACCTCACCAAGAGTTAGTGAGACTCGAAACTAACTTAGGGTTTCTTCATGAGGATCGAACTAAATTATATTTATAAACGAAAAGACAAGAACACGAAAAATACAGAATTTAAGATATATTACCTTGACCCAACTTTTATGAACAAAACGAGAACCAATGGTATAAGTAATGATTTTGACCCAATGGTTATAACGAATTATGAACCAAAGATATAGGGTTTGAACGCCACAAGAAATTTTTGATAAGTTTAGGAAAAATTCTCTGAAGAACTTAAGAGAAAACTCTCACAATTGTATTGATCAAAAGTAATGTGTTTTTTCCTATGGGATACAACTCTCTTAAATAGGTGGCCAAAAATAAAAGAAACCCTAGTGTGACTGTGAACAGTACCCGTGAATAGTGATGACCACAATAGAAAATAAAAGAAACCCTAGTGTCTAACACTACAAGACAAAATAAAAGAATAAAGAAGTTTCCTAACTTACCTTACATTCTTAGCCTAAAAAGAAAAAGCCTAATTGGCAATCATGCCTTACAAATCATCAACTAAAATATCTAAATTAAATTAAAAGACTAATAAATAAAATAAATATGCTGAATTTTCATGGTCCTCATGCCTTGGCCCATTTAAGTTTATGTCTAAGCCTATTCACTTGCCTTGATGAGATGGATTAGGTCTTAATCATCCGATAGGCCTAATTTGGGCTTAACTATTGTAGATATAGGCCAAGTCTCTTGAATTAGCCCATTAAATGTTGCCTTGATTTTTCTTGGATCTTGCTCTAGTAATAGGCCCAATTGGAACATGTAGTAGATCCTTTAATGGTGATCGTTGATTCTTATCATTTGCCTCTCTTCAAAAGGATTCATCCTCGAATCTTCGCCACAATGTTGTTAATAGCTCGGTAATCAACACACATTAGCCAAGTTCCATCCTCCTTAGGCACATGTAGCACTGGTACCACGCAACAACTCATGCTTTCTCTTACTTGTCCTTTGGCCATCAATTTATCAACTTGCCTCTGAAGTTCCTTTGTCTTCTCTGAATTATGCCTATAGGCTGATCGGTCAATAATCAATGTACCTCGCACAAAATCAATTTGATGCCCGATCCCTCTATTAGTTAGAAGGGAAAAGTACAATTTAGACCCTCTAACTATTGACACATTTCTAAGTGGTCCCTCTAAGTTTAAACGTTTCATTTTAAACCCTCTACGTATCATAACATTTCAATATGGTCCATCCGTTAGAGATTATGTTAAAACTAACAGAATCTTAGGGGCAAAATGATTTTTTCATGTTTTTTTAATTTTTTAATCATTTTTAATTTATTTATTTATTTTTTTAATCTCTCTCTCTCTCTCTTTCTCCCCTTCCCCTCTCTCTCTCTCCCGCTACCTCCCTTTCCCTCATTTCCTCTCCCCGCCACCTCCCTCTCCCTCTCTCTCTCCCTCTCCCTCTTCCTCCCCTTCCCCTCTCTCCCTTCCACCCTACCGCCTACAATGGGTTTTTTTCACCCCCTGCAACAGGGGGTGTTGCAGGGGGTGGCACCCCCTGTTGCAGGGGGTGAAACTACCGTTGCAGGGGGTGCAACCACCCCCTGAAACAGAGGGTGAAAACACCCTCTGTTACGGGGGTGGTTCTACCCCCTGCAACAGGGGGTGAAAAATCACCCCTTGTTGCAGGGAGTGGGGTGGGAGGGAGATAGGGGAAAGGGAGGAAGAGGGAGAGAGAGAGGGAGAGGGAGGTGGCGTGGAGAGGGAAGGAGGGAGATGGAGGTGGCGGGAGAGAGAGAAAGAGAGGAAAGGAAGGAAGGGAGAGAGAGAGATTAAAAAAAAATCCGTTAATTTTAACTAATTTTCTAACGGAATGACCATTTTGAAACGTTATAATACGTAGAGGGTTTGAAATGAAACGTTTAAACTTAGAGAAACCAATTAGAAATGTGTCAATAGTTAGAGGGTCTAAATTGTACCTTTCCCTAGTTAGAAATCTACTATGCACATCATTAGGAAACATGTCCGTATATTGCTGCAACAAATAAATAATAACACTAGGCAAAGATTTGTCAATTTCGTTAGTATTTAAACAAGCCTATTTGTACAAGAGTACAAATATATGTTGATTTGTATAAAAAACACTTTTGACATCACTTGCCTTAGCATAAAAACTCACTTGCTTTTATGTTTTTCTCTAAATTTTTTCACTCTATCTCTACTTTTTTTTTTTTTTTTTGAACTCTCGGTCTCACAAGTTTTTTTCAACTCATTCTCTCTTTTCAATTTCATTTGATCCTCATACACTTGTCTTGGAGTCAATGACACAAGAGTAATGGTTTTATTATCTTTGATAAATGAATGCCTATTCTTGAACCCATCATGAGTGACCTTCCTGTCAAATTGTCATGGCCTGCCCAACAATATGTGACCCGCATGCATTGGAACAACATCAGAAAGTACTTCATCCTTGTACTTCTCAATCGAAAAGAAAAGTATCACTTTCTTATTTACCCAAACCTTCCCACAATCATTCAACCACTGTAACTTATACGGTCTAGGGTGTTTCAAGGTAGGTAAGTTCAGTTTTTCTACTAAGGTAGTACTAGCCACATTAGTACAACTTCCCCCATCAATGATCATACTACATACCTTGTTGTTGACATGGTATCTAGTATGGAATATGTTCTCCCTTTGTTGTTCCATTTCATCATCCGCAACTTAGGCACTTAGAGCATGCCTTGCCATAAGTGACTCTCCCTCCACTGGGTACTCCACATCATCAACACAAGCATCCTCAAGTGGTGGCTTCTGGTCATCATCACTCTCACTTTCAGTTTCCACCTCTCCATCAACACGTGCTATCATAGTCCTCTTATTTGGGCATTGTGAAGCTATGTAACCTACTCCTAAATAGAAAAAGCATTTAATATCATGGTTACGAGTTTGGGTTTCAGTTTTACCTTTGTTGACATTGGGCGCATCATCTCTCCTTTTTGGTGGTTCGATTTTGGACTTTAAAACAACCCATTCATCTTTTCTCTCATTCGGCCTCCATGAAGTAGAGGAGCTCGAATTTTGAAATAACCGAGTTCCTTTCCATTTAAGAGGTCGTTCCACCTTTATGGCCATGTGAACCATGTCCTCTAACTCCACGTAATGTTGCAACTCCACCACGTTGGCAATGTCCCAATTCAGTCCATTCAAGAACCTTGCCATGGTAGTTTTTCTATCTTCCTTGACAATAGCTCGGATCATAGCGATCTCCATTTCCTTGTAGTAATAATCCATGCTCCGATAGCCTTGCATAAAACTTTGTAATTTCCGATACCAGTCCTGATAGTAGTGACTAGGGACAAATCGCCTCCTTATAATGGGCTTCATTTTTGCCCACGTCTCAATAGGCCTCTCATGGTTTCTTTTCCAATTGATCACAAGTTGATCCCACCATACTATAACATAGTGAAGAAATTCGATTACAACAAGTTTTATGTAACGACCCGGTTTTCCAAAGCTGCCACTTGACTTCTCCTATAGGGAATACCAATATTTCATTTCATAAAATTTGATAAATTTTACTACGCTATGGCGACCAATTATATTTATCAAATAAATCGATTCAATTTTTACAACAGTAAATACTAAAAATAATTATTACAAATTAAATAGAAATTTAACTAAAATTCTCAACGCCGTTTCGTTCTCACTAGCCTTATAATCAAAACTATGGGGTTGTGAGCCAACGCTCAGTAGAATATCAATCACTCTAATACATATATTTAATTAATATGACAAATAAAATACATTGACATGATTTCCACAAAATTTTCACATAATCATAATTATTTTATGAAAATTAAAAGTTAAAATTCAACAATGATAATAACGTGAATCACACAATAGGAAAATTAGATACATATATTAAAAGAGTTAGAAATTCTACCTGAAATCTGAAATCAAAATCCGAATGGGGATAATTTTTCTCCCTTAATATACTTCAAGAATGTTTAAACATATGACTCCTCTTTTATGTTTGCACTTTGCAGAGATTTTTATGGATAAACCTCCTAGCAATAAGGCATAAAAACTCCCATATTATTATGTACACATATTATAATATTAGTATTATTATATCATTACAAGTTAAGATGTACACATGGCTACGAGTCAAATCCCCATTTTTTTCCCAATTTTATGGCTACATGTTAATTCCTTAACCTTTACGAATTATAAATTATGTTCACTACCCCATAATTATCAAATATTTATTACAAATTTTTACAATATACAAAATAACCCAAAAATATTAAATTTATATAAAATAATATTTTCAAAAATATAAATTTTCAGGATATTACAATCTACCCCCCTTAAATAAATTTCGCCATCGAAATTTTGTTTTTAGGAATAACTCAAAATCACAGGGTCTTTATTAATTATATTCTAGAGTCTTACATTTCTAAATTCTTCCTCTACGTACTCTGATTATAATAAAATAATAACAATGAATTCTAATTTAACTTTTTTATAAGTTCGCAAAAATATCACCCCAGGCTTTTAATCAAAGTAAACAACCAAATTTTTTATTTATTTTTTATTTTTTAATAAATGGAAAAAAATATCGTTTAATCCTCTAGTTTGCATTATATAAATTCCTACCAGAACATTATACCTAATGATACCAAATCGTTCTGTCACATGAACATGTATCAAAACGAGTTCAATACTCATATGTAGGTATAAAAATATTGTAACTAGATATCAAAGTTATTTAGACAACCTCGCATCATAATCAGGATAATATTGAATTACACATATTCGGATTATATAACTAACACCATAAATATTCCAATACTCATAACAGTCGTACCACATTCCGACCTTACCTAACATTACTAGTGGACCAATACCTATCTAAATATTTTACCAGTGCACTGTCTTCATAATATGAAAACCATTTATGGATTAAGTGATTTTATCAAAACCCATTTTTCCAGTAGAATATAACTACTCGTTAATATCAAACTTTAAACAAAAGATCACCATGATAAAACAACTGAATTTAAATCGACGGGTGAATGCATGTTTATATAATAAAATACCATACTTCTTTACCAGTCATAGGATCGCTTTATCTCACAATCAGGAGTTATCATATCCACCCTGCAGAACTTGCCTGACAGGTAACATGTATAATATATTTACCATGCAGGACTTGCCTGACAGGTAACAACATATATCCACCATGTAGGAATTGCCTAACAGGTAATAATATATATAATATATCCACCCTGCAGGACTTGCCTGACATGTTACAACATATATAATATATATAATATATCCACCTTGGAGGATTTGTCAGACAGGTGACAACATATAATATATATATATATATATATATATATATATATATATATATATATATATTCACCCTATAGGACTTGCCTGATAGGTAATAATATATACACAATATATCTACCCTACAGGATTTGTCTGACAGGTAATATCTACATCTCGCAAGACATGTCATTCTGACGAGAAGAAAACTATAGTATAACAAGATGATAAAAATATGATTTTTCACCTTTAAAATTTTACTTGATCCATTAATCATCGTAAAGCTATCGATTTTCGCAACATTTTTTTTCCACAACTTAATACGAAAATAATATTTGATAATTTATATAGAAGATAGTAAATACCTTTTAACCAATCTTTTCAATTTAACAACATATCCTATGGTCCATTACTAACACGGTACTTACCAAGTCTACAGAATCTAATAGATGCCAAAATTAATATATCTTTATTGGCATCCTATTGCTACTAGATATTTCTATAATTTGTAACCATTGAGATTGCTATTGGATAGTTTGGGTTATCTGTAAATATTAAATATACAATCAATAACATATTGCAATGGTAATTGTTATCAACCATTATTGTGATTTATAAAAACTATACATACACCATCAATATTGTTGCATCTGGTCAGGGTACTTTACGAGATTAACTGTATTATTTGTGTTTGATTCGAAATATATCTCACCCAAAATTAATATATCTTCATAACTAAAATACTTGCTATTGATATAATCCAACAAACTCGTGATTACTGCTTAATTTTTTTTAATGGATTCACTGATGATAGAACCACCAAGGGAAATGCCTCGTAGATAACCCACAAGGACAAATGACTCAAGGAGAAACAATTAAAGAAAAATTATCAACAAAAAATTTATGCTATTAATATTAATGACAGGTACAACAAACAAATTCTCATTCAGTGAAAAGAAGTTGCCTTTCTAAATTACCATATTAAGGATTTCAACATAATTAGAAAGTATGATAACACATAACAGACAGAGATTAAAAGTCTACAGCAGTAAGTCACACCGTTATCATTTTTATTTTCATTTTGTTCTTTTTTCCCATGTCTCCTTCCTCTCCAGAATTGAGAGGTATTAGCTATCAAATGGATAATCATAAAGCTAAGTTCTTTTTGGATAAAACATAAAAGATATATCCAGTGTGAGATATAACAGACTTATTTTTTGAAATATAAATTTAAATTCAACAACAACTTATATAAATTGTCGGCTCTGATTTTAGCTGTAAATTCTCTTTCCATATCATTTTTTTTTAATTAACAAGTTATATGAAAATTATTATTTCTAAGTATTACTTTATTTATTATGAGTAATGAGTACCATAACCCAAACCTAGGGCGGTCACAAACCCACTCTGATACCAACTGTAACGATCCAATTTTTCAGGGCCGCCACTTGACTTTTCCTATAGAGAATACCAATATTTTATTCCATAAAATCTGATAAATTTTACTACGCTCCGGCGACCAATTATATTTATCGAATACATTAATTCAAATTTTACAACAGTAAATACTAAACACAATTATTACAAATTAAATAGAAATTCAACTAAAATTCCCGGCGCCGTTTCGTTATCACTAGCCCAGCAATCAAAACTATAGGGTTGTGAGCAAACACTCAATAGAATTTCAACCTCTCTAATACATGTATTTAATTAATACAACAAATAAAATACATTGGCATGATTTTCACTAAATTTTCACATAATCATAATTATTTCATGAAAATCAATAGTTAAAATTCAACAATGATAATAACCTAAATCACACAATAGGAAAATTAGATATATATTAAAAGAGTTTGTAATTCTACCTGAAATCTGAAACCAAAATCCGAACGGGGATAATTTTTCTCGCTTAATATACTTCAAGAATGTTCAAACATATGACTCATCTTTTATGTTTGCACTTTGCAGAGGTTTTTATTGATAAACCTCCCAACAATAAGGCATTAAAACTCCCATATTATTATGTCCACATATTATAATATTAGTATTATTATATCATTACAAGTTAAGATGTTCACATGGCCACGTGTCAAATCTTTTTTTTTTCCCCAATTTTATAGCCACACGTTAATTCCTTAACCTTTAAGAATTATAAATGATGTTCACCACCCCATAATTATAAACTAATTCATATTAAGCCCGGTAACTATACTTTCTTCCCTAAAATTATCAAATATTATTATAATTTTTTACAATATACAAAACAACCCAAAAATATTAAACTTATATAAAATAATATTTTCAAAAATACAAATTTTTGGGGTATTACATTTTACCTTTTTATGGTCGGAGTAGTTGTGGCACTGAAATATCAACTTCACCTTCTTCTCCCACTCCAAGTATGCTTCAGGTTCATTCTTCCCTTAGAACGATAGAATTTTCAAATTGATGTTTCCCAAGTTATTATCGATCCACTCCCCATACCTATCTATTCTATTCCCATATCCATGCCCAAACCTGCGTAAGCTCGCATTAGAGGCACAATTTTTTTTTATCTAGGTCATCCCCATCATCATCTTCATATTCATACCGAGTCAAATTCCTCTTTAGTCATTGTACATTAGGAGCTTTAGGTGGTTGCCCCCTTTGTGCACTAGACTCAACTTCATCTAGTCACTCATGCACTTCATCAAATCGTGAGTTCAATCGTTCAAACTTTCGCTCCCAGATTTTGTAGAAAACTTTAACGTCCATGATGTCCACCTTTTCTGGTGCTTCATTAGACGAGCCTTTGTTTGTTTCTTGAGACATGATTAGTAACTTACAAAACAAAGTTAGCAAACCTTACAAACACTCGCTCACGTGTTTCCCTCAAGATTGATGGTACTCACACTCGTGTTTCACTCAAATTCAGATTTTACCCTCTTATGAGCTCATACTCTCTTGCCTTTTTTCACTCTTTAGTTCAGTCTTTTGGTTCTTTATCGAACTTAACCAACCTCAATCAAAAATTTTCTTGTAGCAATCCAAACTCAACAAATCGATTCGCTAAGAAAGAGTTTTAGAACAAAAGCAAAGTGAACAAGAAGAACACAAAAGATAAGATTATGGAATTGAACAAGAAGAATTTAAATCTTAATATGGCTATTGGATTTTATCTATTTTTTTTTAAACACAACAACTTTAAATCGAGATTTGAAGATGCACAGTAATTTAAACGAAATCGGACCAGATATGATTTGAACAAAAGAAACTGTTAATGTCAAATTTTGGTTGACTTCAAGGGTATGGTCCAACCAGCCTTGGATAAATTGGACAGGTCTGGAATGGAGATCTTCAATCCATGGAGCTTCTAATCAGTGGAAGGGTCCCTGGCCGAGAAGGGAGAGACCCGTATTGAGAGGAGCCCAAAGCCTTCTGGGCCAACAAGAAGAGGTTCAAAATGCCTTGCGGTCCTTGGAAAAGTGAATCAGAGCTTGGAATGGAGTTGTTCCAAGATGGGGAGCAATTGGAAACTTACACAAAGGACTTGCCGGGATGATCCCGGCGTGTCTCCTCCGACGTGAGAATCAGTGTACGGGGAAAAAGTTTATAGAGAAATTGCCGAGAAGAGGAGGGAAAAATCGTCTACCTTTGGGCAATTGTATGACCTCCTATTTATAGGCAAGGAGTATATTAGACTAGGGCTTAAGCATGGATTAATGTCTCTTTAAAATCACATCAAAGTTTTAACTTGGCATGTAGCTAGTGGGAGGATGCCAAGGGACTCTTATCTTGACCATATTGGGGGATACTTGGTGATATTTTTAGTTAGGGAAGTGAGCCATGGAGATATTTGTAGATATTTTGGGATATTTAGGGGCATATGGAGATATTTAGGAGATATTTGTGGATGAAAAATTGAACCAGCTCATAAAGCGAGGGAGATACTATCCTACTGTAGCCAAGATGAGGAGTTTGATTCCTACCCTTCCTGGATAACCGGAGACGGGAATGGGGGGTTATATAGAGATTTCTACCATTCCCTTCTCAGATAACGGGAGACGAGAAGGGGGCGTTGCTCAAGGAGGCATGAGGAGTTTATTTACGGGATGAATGTTGCTGCAACGAAGGATGCCGAGATAGGAAAAGGTTCCCCATCCCGGTGATGGCCTGCCGGCTCTTCTTGGAAAGTGTTGAAGCCTTTGGGACGGCCGAAATGAATAGAGATATTCTTCTGTTCGGCGCAATTTCCATACTTAGTCTTTGGATGATCTTAATTTTTATGGGGAATTATTGACGCGTGGCGGTCTACAATTGGTTGCATTGGAGTGACCATTTTTACACTCATCAGAAATAAACAGTAGATTTGATGATATAATTAAGTCAAGAAAAAAAAAAATTTGGAATGAATATCAATGAATGGAAAAGAAAATGATAGATAAAACTAGATTTAGACATTGCTCTGATTATCAAATGATGCGAACCTCACAAATGATTAGTGAGACCTGAAACCAACTTATGGTTTCTTTGCAAGGATTGAACTAAATCAGATTTATAAATGAAAAGACAAGAACACGAAAAGACAGAATTTATGATAGATTACCTTGACCCAAGGTTTATGAATAAAATACGAACCAACGGTATAAGTAATGATCTTGACCCAATTATTATAACGAATCATGAACCAAAGATATAGGGTTTGAACAACACAAAAAATTATTGATAAGTTCAGGAAAAGTTCTCTAAAGAACCTAAGAGAAAACTCTCACAATTGTATTAATCAAAAGCAATGTGTTTTTCCTATGGGATATAACTCTCTTAAATAGGTGGCAAAAAATAAAAGAAACCCTAGTGTGGCCGTGAACAGTACCCATAAACAATGGTGGCCACAATAGAAAATAAAAGAAACCCTAGTGTCTAACACTACAAGACAAAACAAAAGAATAAGGAAGTTTCCTAACTTGCCTTACTCTCCTAGCATAAAAAAAAAAAAAAAAACTAATTGGCAATCATGCCTTACAAATCATCAACTAAAATATCTAAATTAAATTAAAAGTCTAATAAATAAAATAAATATGCTGAATTTTCGTTGTCCTCATGCCTTGGCCCATTTAAGTTCATGTCTAAACCCATTCACTTGCCTTGATAAGATGGATTAGGTTTTGATTGTCTGATAGGCCTAATTTGGGCTTAACTTTTGTAGATATGAGCCAAGTCTCTTGAATTAGCCGATTAAGTATTGCTTTGATTTTTCTTGGACCTTACCTTAGTAATAGGCCCAATTGGAACATATAGCGGATCCTTTTATGGTGCTCCTTGATTCTCATCAGCAAAGCATATAGTTTGTGGCTCCACAAAGATATTGTGAGATTCTTTTAATTGTTCTTCAATGAACACTTCTTGGATTGCTCTGAAAATGACTAACCAACCCCACAGCATAACGGTGTTGGGCAGGAGATTGTAAAAAGGCATATTGATTTAACTTTCGCCACATTCTTGTTAATGTCAAAAATTTGTTAACACCTCCAGTTGGTTCGACCAGAGGACACGTGGACTTTCCTTGCTGAGGTGGAGGTGGCGAGGTCCTAAATCTAGTCTTTTTTTAGTCAAACCGTTCAGAGATGTCTGAGCTCCAAGGTCGTTGCATGTCCAATCCAAGCCGAGCTCAAAGCTTGTACTTGTACAAGGACCCATTGGGGTGTTGTCCGCCTGACGCACCCCAAATTTTGATAGCGGTAGAAGTAGAGAATCGTGAAAAGAGGAAACAAGTTTCATTTCTCCCTCTCTAAGTCATCCAAATCCATTCACTTTTTAAAATGGTTTGTCAAGAGTTTTTCTAGGAGTCGGTTTTGAAAAACTTCTTGGACCGACACTTTATGTTAAAAATGGACTCGCCACCTAACATGAGGGTTTAAATGGTGTACTAGGTCACTAGGATTTTAAAAATTCATTTTTCCTTTTAAAATGGCCTGTATTTTGACTTCCAAAAGTTTGTGTACCAGAGATATTCTTTAAGTTTGGGAGTCAGTTATGTTTAGGGAAAGTTTTAAGTACCCTAAGATATCCGTTCGTAAATGGTACCTTGGTCTAAATAGATATTCACTATTAAACATATCCAAGCAGGTTTCCTTAGTGGAAGGAGGAATGTCAATTTTTGTCACCGTTTTGGTGAGCCGCGTGGGTGACGAACCAACTTCTGCAGGACTATTCGATGGGCTTGATGCCATTACAAGAAAACAAAAAAAATAAGGTTATAGAATGGGAAGACAAAGATGAAAGAAAATTGACAAGAAAAGAAAAGAAATGCAAGAAATCTTACTAAACTGAGAGCGTAAGACAGAGAAGATGACCTTTTATCTCTCTTATTCGAACCAACACTCAAGTTAAGGGCAAATAATGAGGTAGAATTTCACACTTCTATCTATAACTTTCAAGATAAGTTTAATAAAGAAACTAGGACAAGAATTCAAGCCCAATAACAGAAGAAATTCCACTGAATTAACCGAACTAAGAAAAGGCCCACTATGGGTGGCCCAATACATAGTTTGAACAAATCCAATCCTAATTACTCCACAAACCATCTAGGGCGAGCACAAGAAAGTGGCACAACGCTTAGACATACCCAATCCAAAGACAATGGTCTACTGGGGGGGGGAGAGGGGAGGGGGAGAGGCTTGCGTCTTCTTTCCCCTTCCCGATTATCTTTATGAATGTAGCGTCGGGATACCTGATAGGTGTAAAATACCTATCTATTTAGAAATCAAATTTGTTAGTTTTCAAGTGTATTAGTTATATTTAATTGTGTTTTAGTTTGTTTTAGTGTAAAACAGGTGAAGGGATGTTAACGGGCAATAAACAAGCGAAAACGGTGGAGAAACGGTGAACAAAACGTGAAGAACTGGGTTTTGATGCATGAAGACCACCGCCTAGGCGAAAAAGAGTCAGAAAGTTGGAGTACTGAAGTGCTGAACCACCGCCTAGGCGAGAAAACGTCAAAATGTTGTGCCAGCAGCCACCGCCTAGGCGAAGATCCACTAGAAGCTTTACTGACTTAAACCACCACCTAAGCGGTGAACCACCTCCTAGGCAGTGACACTCTACGCATAAATATCTATTTTTAGATATTTTGAATATATTTTCCAAAAACCTTGCTTTTAACCCCTTCCTCCCCTAATTGAAAAGAAACCGAATGATATTTTGAGAGCTCCTTCCACCTTAGTTAGGTTTAGATATTTTATGAAGTATATTAGATTAGTTTTAGGAAGTGTTTTTGGCCAATTCTTGAAGAGCTGGAAGAGGAAGTTCATCAATGGAGAAAAGGAAGCTCGGGAGGATTGTTCTTTGGCGAAAGTGGACTACTCCACTTTGAGATTTGATTTTTCTTCCCTTGTTTCCATCTTTGTACTTAATGTTTATTGTTGATATTGATGATCTCCTCTTTATTTAATATTGTATTGGCTAAGAGCATGTTAGTTTAATTAAAGATTAGTTAGGGATAGATGTAGTTGTGTAAATACTCGTTTGGTTTAATGTATGTTTCTTTAACGATTATTGCTTTTAAATCCGATCGTGTTTATCATTTGATGATGATATTAGTATTCTTATAATGGTATTAGGGTTGGATTTGAGAATCTAGGGTTTGACACTCGGGAGAGGTAACCCTGAATTCAGACTAGGGTAAACACATCGTTACGATCTAACGACCCGGGAGGGCGTTAGTTAGTGTGCAATTGATGACGTTGGGTCAAGACTCACACGGACTAGAGTTGTTATGACATTGAGGGAGACCTGTTCGTTGACACGAAGTCGTGTATTCCCCCGTCTTACACTCAGAAGAGGTGGCGGAGAAGTTTACGAACCGAGATTGTCGGATACCTAAACTCCGTTATTGTTAATTAAACGAAATCAAACATATATTAAGTGAATGAAATAAATCCCTAATTAATCAACTTAGTTAGTATTAACCCACTAATTGTAGTTTAGCTTAGTTTAATTTTAAATCATGTCTTTAATTGTTAGGATAATATGAGACTACGTAAATTGCGGTATTCAATTATTCACACTTTTATCTGTGGGAACAATATCTGATCTTCAAGATCTACTATATTAAAACTTAGACCTCGTGTACTTGCAAGAGTAAGTAGCAGTGTATTTTATGCCCTACCAAGTTTTTGGCACCGTTACCGGGGATTAGTGTGAATTTTTAAGTTGATATTGCGACTAAGTAGTCGATTGTTAATTCTGACATTTATTTTGTTTTGTTTTTAATTAGAATTTTTATTTTATAGTGTTAATGTGATCAAGCCGTGCAAGAAACGATGAAGAAGATTGGAATTCTTAATTCTCAATCCCGAGATTGAGCTTATATTGAAAATGATAAGGACTGAGAGGAGAAGCCAACTTCAATACATGATCTTGATCCAACTGAGCATTTGAGCCCAAATTCCTTGTCTATAGGTAATTTTGGTGAAAAATACTTAGTAACATGAAAGTCTAGCTGGGGATGGTAACTCAAGCGTAATTTTTTTTTGAAATGAAACTCAGGGTATCAAATTACCCGATTTTTGTTACTATTTATTTGATTATTTATTCTTTTTGGAAGCCGGCATGGCTTCGAAACGTGTTCGAAAATGAATTTAGGAATGTGGTGCTTGGGGAAGTGTTTTCATGCTTAAACATGTTGAACAAGCGAAGTGGAAATGTACGGGGTGGAGTCGTATTTTAAAAATTTGAGAAAAACATAAAGCAAGAGCTACAGGCGCACCGCCAAGGCGGTAAAATTATAGGTTGTGTGTTTTTTCAACAAAACGGCCCACCGCCTAGGCGGTCAAACTCCAAAATGCAACAAATTTTCAAAACACGCTCCATCTCCTAGGCGAAGAAACCACCGCCTTGGCGAAAATAGTGCAGTTGGCTGAGTTTTCACACTGGCGTAACTTCGCCTAGGCGGAGAAACTACCGCCTAGGCGAATAAATGTCAAAAAGGTTTGTTTTCAAAAAAGGGCTCCATCGCCTAGGCGATGAACCTTATGCAGTTAAAACAGCCCGTTCATTAAAAATTGAAAATCACAAGGCTCCTTCCTATAAACCTCCACCTTCTCTCTAAAATCTCATTTCCAAACCGTTCCAATACTCAAAAATCATCCTTCCATATTACAAAATTTGTGATTTCCACCACAAATCAATTTTCAACCCCATTTTCGCGATTTCTTTATCACTTTGGGATTTCGGTTTGATTTTTGGTGATAACTTAGTTTCTATGGATTGTTAAATTGTGTGAAACAAAATTACATGCTACATTGTTCATATTTTGTTGAAACGTTGTGATTAGTGTGTGCACCAAATCAAATCCACAGGTTCATGTGCGACCGCTTCGACATTGTCGCCATACTTTTTGCAACTGCAACAATTTCCATCTCGACGTGATAGTGGTGGAGAGGAATTCTCTATCAGGTGAACAGTAGGGAATAAGTCTTATTCCCTAGGTATGTGTTCAACCCATTTTGTTTGCATTAATGTTATATGTTTATTGGGTTCGCTGACAGTGGAACACTTCTTTTGTTCAAGCATGTATTGGGATGGAATGGATGATTAGTTAAGTGGATGTTCATCCATTTTGATTTTTTGTAAAAAATGATGAACCATTATTTTATTTTATTTTATTTTTTTTGAACAAAATGCAAAAAAAAAATTTATGTACAAATTTATGTTTATGTATGTATTTTATTATTTTAATGAATGTTTTAGTTTTTAAATTTTTAGTTTAGTGTAGTTTAATTTTTGTTTTTGCATGATTAGTGTTAGATTAATTTATATATGTTAGTATTAGATTTAGTTTACAATTGTTTATGTATGAAGCTGTGTTTGCATGTTTAGATGTTGAGTTCATTTGGGCCAAGTTCCGATAATAAGAATTATACCCTAATTGCATATTGAGGTCGGGGGTAATACCTTCTTTGTGTATTTTGTGTGCTTAACATGTCAATTGGATAAAAATTATCTCGATCCTAAAATCGCACGACATTTGAACTCAATGTATAATTATCTAAATGATTAGACGCTGATTATTCACTATTAAGCTCATGATAGAAAATGAGGAAATTAGAACTTGATTTGGGGAAAACTGGAGGCGGAATCCTAGGTAAGGTAATTCCGGAGACGTGATTTAGGCCATCAATTTTTCGCTTGAACCATTGTAGCTAACCTGAAAATTTTCATTCCTTATTTCCCCTGTCGAAGCCGATAACGTAATCAATTCTGACAACGTTCAAATACTCCTTTCATTTAAATTTTTCCTAACCCAATATCGCTAAACCTAATTTTCAAAATTCAGTGAAATCAAGTGAGCGGTCGGGTTTCTGATAAATTTTTATTGATTCGGTATTAGTGTATTCACTTGTCACTTTCGTATTTCTTTTTGCACCCTCCTAAAATAAGTTTGGGGGGATGTTTCTATAATTTCTTTCTTTTACATATTCCTGAAATTTTATATATTTAAATAAATTTGGGGGTGTATTTTTCAAACTTCTTTTTGCACTCTCCTAAAACTATAATAATTCAAATTAATTTAGGAATATGTTGTAAAAAAAAAAAAAGCCAAACAAACGTAAATATCGTTTTCATTTTCTTTTCTTTCGACAAGTGAATACAAGGATTTTCTTTTCTTATTCAGAGTTGTATTCTAAGAATGTGGGGGTCATGAGAGAGGATAGCGACAAGCGATTTTACTTCGGGTATCGTTCAATTAAAACGATTTTTTTTATTTTCAATACCAGTGATACCCGTGGTCGTTCTCCAAAGCCAAATCAAGCCTTATTGATCTCTGTGAATATCTGAGCCTACATTAGTGGATAGTAGATTCCAATCAAGCGTATGGTTTTCCTGAATCCTTCAACGGTTTAAGTTATGAGCTTAACGATTGAATAATCCAATCCGGAATTTGAATAGTTACACATTTGAGTTCTCACACACACACTTCAAATGGATCTAGAATGGTTTTTATTGATATTGATTGTTGAAATTCTAAAACACCACTTGGTGTGGGTTACTTCTCGAACTTGATCAGAATTAGAGATGTTGAGGAAGGAACAAAATTTGTCCTTTCGATTGAACTTTATATTTACATGCATGTACTTCTTTTGGGTTAAAATTTTTCATTTTTATTTTGTTAGTTCATTAGTTAGTTTAGCTTAGTGTTAGTGTTTTGCTCGAGGACTAGCAAAATTCTAAGTTTGGGGGTATTAATAGGTGTAAAATACCTATCTATTTTGAAACCGAATTTGTTCAAGCATATTAGTTATATTTAATTGCGTTTTAGTTTGTTTTAGTGTAAAACAGGTGAAGGGACGTTAACGGGCGATAAACAAGCGAAAACGGTGGAGAAACAGTGAACAAAACGTGAAGAACTGGGTTTCGGTGCATGAAGACTGCCGCCTAGGTGGGAAAGAGTCAGAAAGTTGGAGTGCTGAAGTGTTGAACCACCACCTAGGTGAGAAAACGTCAGAATGTTGTGCTAGTAGCCACCGCCTAGGCAGAGAAACCACTACCTAGGCGAAGATCCGACAGAAGCTTAACTGACTTAAACCACCACCTAAGCGGTGAACCACCGCCTAGGTGGTGACACTCTGCGCAGAAATATCTATTTTTAGATATGTTGAAGATTTTTTCCAAAAACCTTGCTTTTAACCCCTTTCTCCCCCAATTGTAAAGAAACCGGATGATATTTTGAGAGCTCTTTCCACCTTAGTTAGGTTTAGATAATTTAGGAAGTAGATTAGATTAGTTTTAGGAAGTGTTTTTGGCCAATTCTTAAAGAGCTAGAAGAGGAAGTTCATCAATGGAGAAAAGGAAGCTCGGGAGGATTGTTCTTTGGCGAAAGTAGACTACTGCACTTTGAGATTTGATTTTTCTTCCCTTGTTTCCATCTTTGTACTTAATGTTTATTGTTGATATTGATGATATCCTCTTGATTTAATATTGTATTGGCTAAGAACATGTTAGTTTAATTAAAGATTAGTTAGGGATAGATAGAGTTGTGTAAATACTCGTTTGGTTTAATGTATGTTTCTTTAACGGTTGTTTCTTTTAAATCCGATCGTGTTTATCATTTGATGAAGATCTTAGTATGCTTGTAATAGTATTAGGGTTGGATTTGAGAATCTAGGGTTTAACACTCGGGAGAGGTAACCCTGGATTTGGACTAGGGTAAACACATCGTTACAATCTAACGACCCAGGAGGGCATTAGTTAGTGTGCAATCGATAATGTTGGGTCAAGACTCACGCTGCCTAGAGTCGTTAAGACATTGAGGGGGATCTCTTCGTCGACACAAAGTCGCGTATTCCCCCGTCTTACACTCGGAAGAGGTGGCGGAGGAGTTTACGAATCGAGATTGTCGGATACCTAAATTCCGTTATTGTTAACTAAACGAAATCAAACATGTATTAAGTGAACGAAATCAATCCCTAATTAATCAACTTAGTTAGGATTAACCTACTAATTGTAGTTTAGCTTAGTTTAATTTTAAATCATGTTTTTAATCGTCAGGATAATATGAAACTACGTAAATTGCGATATTCAATTATTCACACTTTTCTATGTGGGAACAATATCCGATCTTCAAGATCCACTATATTAAAACTTAGATCTCGTATACTTGCAAGAGTAAGTAGCGGCGTATTTTACGCCCTACCAATACCCTTTTTTAATTTCCTCTTTCAACTGGTAACATTCATCCATTGGTGTGATCGTGATCCTTAAGGAACTCACAATATTTGTTTGTGTTTTTCTTTCTCCCCTTAGCCTTTAGCGTGCCAGGCCGCCTAAGGTCGGGCTCTTTCCCTTCAATCTCGTGCAGGATTGTTGCCACAAGCAGTCTCAAGGGTGTGAACTGCTAAGGCCTCATATTGGTCTTTCAATTTTCCTTATGCTTTGAATTTCTGGTTCCCCGTTAGTGGGGACTATCTTTCTTCTTGAACACCTTCTATTTTCTTTGGTCTTTCGACGCTGACCTTGTCCTCTCTCAGGGAGTCCGCCTCATTGAAGCGCGCCCTTCGGGATAAGGCATCGTCCATGTTTCACATCGTATTTTTAGCAAGAGAGTAGAAGAACTATCATTCCCTCAATCGGCTCATGAGTGCGGCGAGGGCCATACCATTGTCTAGTTAGTCAATATATATGGCCTCCTCATCGAAGTGGTTGAGGAATTGACTGAGTAACTCGTCCTCGCGCTGCTTGAGAGTGAGGAGGTGAGTGGAAGTTTTGTCCTTCTTGCAACTGTGTTTAAATCTTATTAGAAACTCCCTCTTAATGTTGCTAAAACATGAGACAGAGTAAGGATAGAGTGCGAGATACCATTTTCGAGCTCCAACCTACAAGGCAACGGGTAGGATTTGCAACGCAGCGCATCGGAGGCTTCCTGGAGGTCCAGGATCATTTTGAAGGTGGCAACAAGACCAATTGGATTATTTGGTCCATCGTATTTGGTTAGAGGGATAGACGAATCGGTGAGGTACTGACTCGTCTAGAATATCTATGGTGAAAGGAGAACAAGTTAGTTAAGGCACATCATTCTCGGTGCCATTTGCTAGAGCTTGTACTCTAATATCCATTTCATCGAGGCGATACTCTAGAGTAGGGATATATCCCTGGAGGGGATACTGCCCTCGATCCTGACATGGCCGCGATTTAACATAAGAGTCTTCGAATGGAAGAGATGGAAACCTTTGGCAATATGACTCTGCCCCCAGGTAGATATAGCTTCTCAAGGGTTCATCGTGATGATTATAGATGTGCTCCGCTCCAACAAAGGCCTATATGGTGAAATACGAGAGCATTCCTTGGTAATAACCCCATCGCGGAGGAGGACGAACTCCTTCTGGATGTGGCCCATATGTGCTTGAACCGCATTCACCAGTTGTACGATATGGCGGTTCAACTCAACCACCTAATTCTCAATTTGCTCGAGATGAGGTTACCTATGTACCGGCGTGGGGCCCAGCACATGAGGATTCATCGGTGCTTCCTGGAGAGATAAGTAATTTGACTACGATTCTCGTATTGGTAGAGGATTTTCTATTAACGCGACACTCTTGGAGCGAGTGAGCATGAATGGAGAAATGTCAAAAAACAATGGAGAGGAAACACGACTTCGACCATCGTTCCCACAAACGATGCCAACTGATGTTGCCGAAAAATGGTAACATAGTGAATTTATAGATCTGCCCTCACTTACCTCCGTTTGGCTGCCTTCAAAGGGGTTCCTGCACAAATCCTTGACATTAGGGGTGGATCCTCGTGAAGAACCTCCAACGTGAGAGTAAATATCTAGTGGAGATGAATATGTAATCGGACATTGGATGTAATGTTGAGTGATAACACGTAAAACGTCATACCTGAACCCGTATTTTACCTGGTTTTTATACGATACTTGGCCGATTTTGGGGAGAGAATTGAGTGTCTCGTCACTAATTCTGTTATGGCAAAATGATTGTTTTGTCCTTTACGTGCCCTCTGTGCTAGACGAGTATTCTCCAGTGATTTGGTAAAGAGTCACTCTTGGGCGGTTAGCATTGTGCTTTGTTTGCACCCGATGACGCGATCCTTACCGAGGATGGATCTAGGGCTTTTCCAAAAACATCACTCTTCCCCGAGTGTTTGGCCTACCGGAGATGATGGGCCTGAGTCTAGAACTATCGCAACCCAGGTCTTTGGCCACGGGTCATCTGGCTTTTCGGAGTGGGTAGCCCAGGACTAAATCTCCAACCATCAAAATCTAATGTGTAATTTGGCATTTTCTAGTTTTAGTAAAATAGAAAGAGGCAGAAGTCTTGTAGGGATATTTTATTAGATAAGTTGGAAGTTTGATTGGGGTTAAGAGTGGTACGCTTTGTGAGCCACCAACCAGCCAAGTGTAACTAGGAGAAAACGCGTAATTAGGAATAGATGAGTCGACCTTTTCACCGTCGATTCAATTGGAACAAGCTGGACGTGTCTTGTCTACCTTTTACAATTATCACCAACGTGCTGGCATGTCATCATATTATATATGCTTTTCCTTTGACGGTGCCCAACCATCATATTATTATTCTCTCTAATATAAAACATAAGTCAGCATCATGACCGTTTCAAATCCATCTCCCACAAAAGCCTTTGAGGATAACTCAACGTTAATCACTACATTTAGTTGGATAAAAAATAGATTAAAAATAAAAAATAAAAAAATTTAGTAAAGATGAAGAACAGAAAGAGGGAAAAAAAAAAAAAAAACTGACAAAGTGATGTTTTTCTTTACAAATTGAGAAAAAAAAAAAAAAAAAAAAAATTAAAATTATACTCCTAATAATAAAAATTTTAATTTTAATTTATAATATAAGAGAATAAAATAGTAATTATATTAAAATAAATTATTTTTTTTTAATTTTATTTTTCAACCAAACCACATTAAAAAAAAAAATTATTTTATAATAAATAAAAATATTATCCCTTAATTACTTTTTCTTTCAACACAGATAAAGAATTTACTATGCATTAATCTTTTAAAAAATAAAAAATGAACTCTATGTGCCTTCAATTAAGGAATTCATGGTAATAATTAATTACCATATCATTAAATTTTATGATTAAACTAATGACGTAGACAAATAGTTTGTGAGCCTTTCACAAAATGAATTGGTAAATGTTAAAATAAAAACAAAACACTAAGTGGTAACCACGCAATATTAGTAGTGCTTAGCATTTTTTTTGGTTTTTGTAAAAACAGAAGAGATATCGATTACAGAAATTGGGTAAATAAATAGGAGGCAGTACTGCTCATTTTTTCGATATTCGAACCCCTTCCATTATTATTCGTACCCTGCCTGCATGTGAATTCAAATCTCTGTCTCCCCATTCACTGCTCACAACCCCCTCATGCCGTCCCTTCATCGCCATCTCCGGCGACTTCTCCTCCTCACGCTCTTCTCATGCGTGCTTCAGATCTCTCTCGCGGCCGACAATGACAACCTCCAGTTCCAAAACCCACGACTCCGACAAGCCTACATTGCCCTGCACGCCTGGAAATCCGCTATCTTCTCCGACCCTTTCAACTTCACCGCCAACTGGAATGGCCCAGACGTTTGTTCCTACGCCGGAGTCTTCTGCGCCCCATCCCCCGCCAACTCATCCATCAGGGTCGTCGCCGGCATTGACCTCAACCACGCCGACATTGCCGGTTATCTGCCGCCCGAGCTCGGCCTGCTCACCGACCTCGCTCTCTTCCACATCAACTCCAACAGATTTTGTGGCGTTGTCCCGGAGACCTTCAAGCGGATGCAGCTCCTGTACGAGCTCGACCTCAGCAACAATCGATTCGTCGGTGATTTCCCCGACGTCGTGCTGTCGCTGCCGTCGCTGAAATATCTGGATCTCCGATTTAACGAGTTCGAGGGGAGCGTCCCTTCGAAGTTGTTCGACAAGGAGTTGGACGCACTCTTCCTCAACGACAACAGGTTCCGATTTGGGATCCCCGAGAACCTCGGAAATTCCCCTGTTTCTGTATTCGTATTCGCCAACAACAACCTCGGCGGTTGCATTCCGGGAAGCATCGGAAAAATGGCAAAAACCCTAAACGAGATCATACTCATGAATGACAACCTCACCGGCTGTTTACCTCCCCAGATCGGTCTCCTCAAAAAGCTCACCGTCTTCGACGTTAGCTTCAACCACCTGCGGGGACCTCTGCCCTTGGCCATCGGCCAGATGAGGAGCATTGAGCAGCTGGATGTGGCGCACAATTCCCTCACCGGTGTCATTCCGGCCGCCGTTTGTCAGCTCCCCAGGTTGCAGAACTTCACTTACTCCTTCAATTACTTCACCGGAGAAGCGCCGGCTTGTAGTAGGTCGTATGGCCGGAAGAACTGCATTCCGGGAAAAGCGGATCAACGGAGTTCCCGGGAGTGCTCTTCTCAAAAAGAGTACGATTGCAGTAAGTCCAAATGCTACAGCACTCCATCACCAAGCAGGTCAAGTAGTTCCAGATCCAGGAAAAGGACTCCTATTCCGACTCGACCACCATCTCCTCCTAGTCCTACTTCAAAGTCTTCCCCGTCATTCAGATCTTATCCTCCTCCGCCCACGCCGCCTTCTCACAAGGTTTCTCCAAGGATCCCACCACCACATTTTCATCATGATAAGCCATCATCCAAGCCGCACGCACATTCACCACCACCGCCGCCGGTCTATCAACACGAGACGCCTCCCCACAATTCTTCACCGCCCCCACCTACTCAAAAATTATCTCCGAGGACCCACGTTCCACCTCCACCTCTTCATTATATTCCCTCCCTGCCCAAGGCATCGCCTCCACCACCGCCAACATATCAGCATGATACACCTTCACCACCGCCCAGCTATGGTCATCAAACTTCTCCACCACCGCCCAGCTATGGTCATCAAACGCCTCCACCACCGCCTACATATCAGCATCAAACACCACCACCACCACCACCACCACCACCACCACAGCCCAGCTATGGTCATCAAACTCCTCCACCACCGCCCAGCTATGGTCATCAAACTCCTCCACCACCGCCCAGCTATGGTCATCAAACGCCTCCACCGCAGCCTACATATCAGCATCAACCACCACCACCACCGCCCAGCTATGGTCATCAAACTCCTCCACCACCGCCCACTTTTGGTCATCAAACACCTCCACCACCGCCCACTTATCAGCATCAAACACCTTCACCACCGCCCAGTTTTGGTCATCAAACACCTCCACCACCTCCTACTTATCAGCGTGTAACATCCCCTCCCCCACAGACAACTCCGGCTCCATCACACTCCCCACCCAACATAGCCCCATCGCCTCAAACACCACCATCCGGTTGTGAACTTCCTGGATCCCCACCTCCACCTCCGCCACCACCAAGTTATGCTTCATGGCAGCCACCACCAGGAAATCATCATTTACATTATACAACGCGAACGCCACCAGCACATGCCGGAACTCCACCACCCAGTAGGTACTCCTACTCACCGCCACCGCCACCGCCACCACCACCAGTATATAACGTGCCTCTTCCTCCAGTCATCGGAGTGTCGTATGCATCTCCTCCTCCCCCTGCTATTCCCTACTATTGATGATCGCTCCATTCGTTCCATCTACAATCCACTTAGTTGCGTCTGTATCATTCAATTCCTTCTTCAACGTGCAAAGGAGAAAACAAATTGACTAAATATTCTTTAATTTTACATGCTGGGCAAGAAATTGAATTCTGTCCCAGGGCTGCTGTTGTTGAGTTTTGGTTTGCTTTCAAGCAATAATATAATTCCACTTCTGCCTTTTGTTTTATTTTGGAGTAGTGTTTTAATTGCAAGTAACTCCTTGTATTATTTTTGTTTTCGTTTATTTTAAGGATACTATAAATATATATATATATATGTAGGTGTCGGAAAATGATCCAACCAGTAGTATGGTCTGGTCACCCTTTGACGTGGAGAGCTACAATTGATCTAGAGATGAACTTTGTCTTTGATGGGGCCCCTGACTTGAGTTGGACAGGCATTGTCCAGCCCGATGTTTGAGTTGGAGGGTCAAGTCTCGCCGGTCTCCTTATCCGAGCTACTGTCCTGGCTAAGCTCCGATCTATTACCTGCACGTAGGATTAGTCAGGGGGTTCCCGGCGTGTCCCTTCCGACGTAAGAGTAAGAGTTCGAGGGGAAAAAACAGGTTATTTAGAGGAAAGCTATTACCTCGATTTTGCTTGGCGTATTTTTGCGTATATTCGCATGTGGAAATGTGTTCATGAAACCTCCTATTTATAGGCGAGAAAATGATTAACGCTAAGTAGTTAAGAGGAACATGACGGATTAGAGCTATGGGTCTGGCTCTTGGGCCTTTTGTTCATTGATGGAGAAGCCCATGGGCTAAGCCTGCTTAGAGTGACAGGTCGGCCCGAGCACTGGGTTCAGGTCGGGCTATATGTACCGACCTGTTCTTTTGCGGTGATAGCTGAGAAGATTCTTGCTTGGCGATTCGAGTACTTCATTCTGATCAACCTGAGGAATCATCCGGGCTGCCAATTCATCGGGCTCTCAAGGTAGTTTGATGAAGTGGCGTTAGTGACGTGGCACTCTTGGCCCAATTGGCGGACACGTGGAGGTGGTCGAATTTTATTCACATCAGTTGCCCCGCAAGCCTCAACCGGGAGATAGAATATGAGATGCTAGGGGTTCTTGCCACGATGTGCTGGGAAGTGGAAAATTGAGCCGAGACGAAACAGATCGGTCGAACAGGTTGGCTTAGATGGGCGCAAGGCTTTCGCAGGAAGTTTGACTGTCACATTGACCGGATGCGCGACACGTGGTTGATGGTGTGTGAATCGACGCTCTACAAGACGTCCGATCATCACGACAATTCAACTTCTCGGCCCTTCTATAAATAGGCACTTTATTCCTTCGCATTTCTTCACACCAGAGTATTCGAGATAGCTCCGCCTAACCTCAGAGTACGATACTCTTTTCTTTCTTTTTCTTTCTTCTTCATGTCTTCTATGTCTGCGTCCTATTCGTCAAGGTACAACTCTTCTGGATCTGAAGAGACTGTGGCTGAACCCTAGGTAGAATAGATCGAGCTTAGTTCGTCTACGACTGAGGTCGACGAGCTGGAGGTGCTTTCTGCATCTGAGTCGGCCGCTGAGCAAGAGTTCGTCATTGAATGGACGACCTCGTCTTCTGAAAAAGCCCGCAAGGAGGCCGGAGTGGGGACCTCCCATTCTCCTGGTGTGCCCAAGGGGCCTTGGTAGAGGAGAGTGAGGAGCGAAACAGGCTCATCTGGAGGTCCTGCGGTTTAGCTCGGTGCGTTTCTAGCCGTGGAGCTTGACGTTAAGGGTTTTTTCCCAAAGGCGAAAGCCTAGTCGTCTACAACGGGTCGGTCCCAGAGGGCCGGCTCAGCCACTGGTCGGTTGGGCTATGACGTCCCTGAGTACGCCTTAGTCTGGCGAGTGAGAATTGACCTGTCGGAAAGGGCTATTCGAGACCTTTGCTCCACGTATGCCTTCCCTATCACGGTGGAGACGCGTGTTCTCGGGGAGGACGACTGGCCTTGTGCCCCACTAGAGGGGTTCATAACGGTCTATGACCAACAATTGTAGGGTGGTCTACGGTTCCCCATACACCCTTGGGTGAGGGAGGTCTGTTGAGATCTTGGGCTATGTTCGTCACAGCTTGCTCCCAACAACATGCGCATAGTCGTGGCCTTTCACGTGATCTGCCTTGCCGAGGGCATCACCCCGACCCTCGAGCTGTTCCATGCCATATTCCTGGTGAAGTTCATGCCTGGCAGGAAGGGCTGGTGCTACATCTCGGCTTGACAGAAGTTCCTCGATGGGTACGTCGACTCCATCAAAGATTGGAAGCCGAGCTTCTTCTTTTTTGGCAGGACTGAATAGGAGGTTCCCCTGTCGACAAAGGAGTGGGAATTCCCGGTCCAGAAACACTAGGGGATCGTGGGTAAGCTTCTTAGCCCGACATAAATTTAGTTCTTCACCTCGGTCAATTTTTCTGACTTACCTTCTTTTTTGTCTTCTTAGCCCGAAAGAAATGGAACCCGAGACCGGAGATCCTCGTACTGAGAGATTGGATTGTCAGAACCCTATTCTATCACTTCGGTGCCCTCATCTCGTCGTGCTTGTACGACCTCTACTTTTGGAGCGACCCTTCCCTGCCATCGGCGACCTTGAAAGAGGACTCTCAAAACAGTAAGCCTTTCTACCTCTACTCTTTGATTTATTTACACTTGCACTTTCTTTTGTTGACTGATGCTTATTGATTTCTTTTCCCTGCAGTCATGAACATCGAGATGCTAGCACGGTTGGTGGCACAGGATGTCAACCTGGTCTTCAGATTCTGCAAAATGGTCCGATTGGTGACTTCGACCTAGCCGTTAGCTTGGGGGTGGGTGACCTAGGGAGGAGAAGTGCGTGCTGATTCTCAGCCCGGAGCAGAGCTCGACAAATAAATCGTTGTCGAACTGCCTCCCATTGTCCGAGACGATGGCTTTTGGGTTGCCAAATCGGTAAATCGTGCGCTTCTGAATAAAGTCTCAGATTCCCTTCTTGGTGATTCGGGCGAAGGGCTCAGCCTCGACCCATTTTGTGAAGCAGTCGATGGCGACGACAAGGATTTTCCTCTACCCGGTACCTAGAGAGAATGGGTCGAGGAGGTCAATACCCCACAGGGTGAAGGGCCATAGGCTGGTCATGGGCACTAGCTCAGTAGGCAGGGCGTGAGGGTGCGCAGCGAACCGTTGGCACTTATCACATTTCTTAACAAATTCCCCTGAATCTTAAAGCATCTTGGGTTTGTAATAACCGTGCAGGAGCAACTTTAGAGCGAACAACCAGCCCCCCCTAGTGGTTTTCACAAATTCCCTCGTGAACCTCCCTCATTACATAGTCGGTCTTCTCAGGTCGGAGGCACTTGTAGTATGGACCTGAGAAGGACTTGCGATACAAAACACTGTCAATGAGAGTGTACCGTGCTTCTTGGTATCTTATTCTCCGGGAATGAGCTTGGTCATTCACAATCGTTCCGTTGGTGAGATAGCTCATGATCGGATCCATCCAAGTCGGTCCGGAACTGAAAGCACAGATTGCAACGACCTCATTCGAGGAGATGGTGCTCGGCTCGATGTACGTCAAGGATTTCATCGCTCGCGTAATGACTATTCGCAAGTATACGAGGTCTAATTTTAATATAGTGATCGTGAGATCGGATATCGTTCCACTGGGAACACGTGTAATTTAGTTAAATATTGTGATTGACATAGTCTCATATTATCTCGATTTTTCAAGAATTGTTTGTATTCTATGTAATCTACTAAGATAAATGACAACTATTTGGTTAGTCCTAATTACACTAATTACTTAGGTATTGATTTATTTTACATAATACATATTTGACTTCATTTAGTTAGCTATAATGGTGTTTATCTATTCCGACAATCTCTGTATCTATAACTCCTCCGCTATCTCTCCCGAGTGTAAGACTGGAGATTACACGACTTCGTGTCAACGAAGAAGTCCCCCTCAACACCTTAACGACCCTAGGTCGTGTGAGTCTTGAGCCAACGTCATGGATTGCATACGTTCTAACGCCCTCCCGGGTCGTTAGAACGTTACGTTGCGTTTACCCTAGTCCGAATCTGGGGTTACCTCTCCCGAGTTATAAACCCCATATTCTCGGTTTATTAATACAAGCATAATATCAAGAATAACGGTAAATACAATCGGATTTAGATAAACATCCATTAAAGTAACATTAATTCATTCAAACTAGCATTTACATGATTTTAACAACACCTAAATAACATTTAAATAATACTACATGATCTTAGTCATAAATCATACAAAACAAGAGTGATTCAACATCATTAGATATGGAAAAATAATTACAAAGATAAAAACAAGAGAAGAACGATCAAATCTGAGAATGGAACGGTCTACTGTCGCTATTAATCGCTCCACAAATGATTCATCTTTACCCAAATGATGAACTTCCTCCTTGATCTCTCAAAGATAGCTTAAGAGCTCTATATTAGGGTTAGGGATGCTGAACAACCACTTTCAGACGTAGGAATGGGGTATATATAGACCAAAGGTTTCAAAAAGATCTAAAAGATATTTTCCCCTATTAAGAGAATTTCGCCTAGGCGAAGGTTAAGTCGGTTAGAAATCCACCTAGGCGGTGGGCTAAAATCTTTCATTCTGGTTGAATTCCGCCTAGGCGGATGGCAGTAGTCCAACCTTCTGACGGAATTCCGCTTACGCGGTGGTTTCTTCGCCTAGGCAGATTTTAACACTCCAACCTTGACGAAATTTCGCCTAGGCGATGGTTTCTTCGCCTAGGTGGATTTCAACACTCAAACCTTCTGACGAAATTTCGCTTAGGCTGTGGTTTTTTTCGCCTAGGAGGATTTCAGCTGGTCTTGAAACCTCATTGTTTTATCTTTTCTTTACCGATTTCCCACCGTTTCGCTCGGTTTGTCAATTGTTTACGTCCCTACATCTGAATTATATAAAAACAACTAAAACGCAATTAAAATATTAATAAAATACTCGAAAACTGGCAAATTCAGCTTAGAAATAGATAAGTATTTTAAACTTATCACTTGGCTAAATACTCCACGGGGATCGTCCTTTGGAGTGTATACTCCACCGCCAAGGCCAGGTTAGCCAACGCATCGGCGTGCCTGTTCTCTTCTTAGGGTATATGCTTGACTTGTAGTTTTTTTTAAGTTTTTTACCAGGGTATTTACCTTCTCTAAGTAGGCGACCATGCTTGGATCTTTAGCAAGGTATTCACCATTGACTTGGTTGACCACGAGTTGGGAGTCACACAAGACCTGGAGACTTTTCACGTTGAATTCTCGGGCTAATCTCAGCCCGGCCAAAAGGGCTTCGTACTCAGTCTCATTGTTTGTAGTCCGAAATTTGAGCCTAAGAGCGTATTCAATCTTTTCCTCGTCCTGGGCGATGAGGATCGTACTGGCACACGAGTCGTTTTGGTTTGAGGACTCTTCAATAAATAGCTGTCATGAATCGGGACCGAGGTTAAATTAAACCTTGGTAGAGTTGGGCGGTATGCCATCCTGGTCTGTCGGTGGAGAGGTTTTCTTAGCGACATCCTAATCGGTGACCGACTCTTCATTTGGGAAGGTCAGCTCGGCTATGAAGTCAACCAGCACCTGCTCTTTTATCATTGTCCTAGGGCGATACTCGATATGGAATTGGCCTAGTTCGAGGCTGTACTTCATTAATTGCCCAGAGACATTAGGGGAGCAAAATAATTTTCTTAACAGTTGGTCGGTCAATACCACGATAGTATGAGCCTGAAAATATTGCCTGAGTTTCCTTGAGGCAATCGACAAAGCGTAGGCTAGCTTTTCGAACTACGTATATCTTGTCTCAGCGTCGCTAAAGACCCTGCTTGAGTAGTAGACCGGGCTCTGCACGCTGGCATCTTTTCTGACAAGGGCAGCACTCACCGCCGTGGTGGAGACAGTGACGTATAGGAGCAGGTCCTCCCCTTTTTGAGGCGTGGTGAGCAGTAGAGCTGACTAGAGGTACTTCTCCAGCTTTTCAAAGGCGCGGTCACATTCCTCGATCCACTCAAATGCCTTATTCCCCTGAAGGATTTTGAAAAAAAATGAGGTATTTTTCAGAGGACCTGGAGATAAACCGGTTCAGGACGGCCAACCGACCTGTTAGCATCTGAACCTTCTTCTTATTTCGCGGGGGAGCTATACTGAGCACCGCGCTGATCTGGTCAGGATTGGCGTCAATACCATATTGTGAGACCATGAAGCTAAGAAACATACTAGCGGACACCCCGAAGATGCACTTGCTCGGATTCAGCTTCATACAGTGAGCTCTGAGCTTATTGAAGTAGGCTTGGAGATGACCGATGTGGTCTTGAGCCCAGATGCTTTTCACGAGCATATCGTCGATGTATACCTCTATTGTATCCCCGATCTCCTCTTTAAACATTTTGTTGATAAGTCTTTGATAGGTCGCCCCTATATTGCGAAAGCCGAAGGGCATTACCTTATAGCAATAGGTGTCTCAGTCCATGATAAACGAGGTCTTACTCTTGTTGGGAGAATACGTGAGAATCTGATTGTAACCAGCATAAGTATAATACCCCCAAAATTTATATTTTTAGAAAATATTATTTTATATAAATTTAATATTTTTAGGATTGTTTTGTAAATTTATGGTATAAATTATATTTGATAATTTTTGGGCATTAAATGTTCATTTTAAATTGATTTTAGAAATTTTGGAACTAATGTATTTTTAAAATATACTTTTAAGAATTTTAGACCCTATAGTTTTTAGTGAATACAAACATTTAAACAAAAAAGAAGGCTAAACCAACTTTTGTACTTGGATAGATTAAATAGATAAAAATAGTTTATTCTCGTGGAAGCCGATGACGATATTTTGTAAATGATAGCCATATTATACTACTTTTAACATTTCAAGATTGAATCCTTAGTCATTTGTTCAACTTTAAATGTGTTTATTGTCTTTTGTATAAATCATCAAATTATATTTTCGTATTAAATTATGAAAAAAATAGTGTTGAGTTGGTGTTTAAGGTTAAGATCACCCAAGCTATTCGCAAATTGGAATGATTAGGGACTATAGTTCACAATATGACAACTAATTATTGTAGGACAATAATTATATCCTATAGGAGGTTCAGGGTATGCAAATTACATGAATAAATTTGGAGATTAAAATGCTCTTTAAAGAATCTATTAATATCTCGTGTTCTTCATGCTACATGCTAAGTCTGGCACAATGTCTACTTATCTAGTTAAATGATATGGTAAAATGCAGGAACAGGTAATGAAATCTATATACAATTCGTTCACTAGCTCATGTACATGTTAGAAACAACATTATGCTTATTTTAATGTGTGGGAGAATACTAAGTTACTAACCAATGCCTATTGACTAACAAATTGATTCGAAAATTGGCATCCATTCCTACTTCTTGTTACTATTCCACTATTCTATTTAATTGTTTGGTTCATATTTGCATGCATTGTCGTCTGCGTTATGTTTTTAGTGGTTTGACACTTAGCACCCACGTGTTGTTACCATTATTTTACTTTGATCTCTACAGTTTCAATTTAAACATATTAACATCTTAGGTGGCGTTTGAGTAATGCAACTTACCAATAGTAAGTTAAATAAGCCTGGGTGAATGTCGTGTTATTCATGGACAATAAAAATCGATTTAAAAAGATAATTATTGTCTTCTATATAAATTGTTAAATTATATTTTCGTATTAAATTGAAGAAAAAAAATGTTTGTAAAATATAAAGTTTTACGATGTTAAATGGATAATTTTATCATATCAAGTGGATCAAGTAAAAAATTTAAAGGTGAAAAATATTTTTTATTATCCTGCTATACCATAATTGTCTTCTCGTCAAGAGAGCATGTTGTGCCAGATTTTGATATATGTTGTTACATGTCAGGCAAATCCTGCAGGATAGATATATGTTGTTACTTATCAGGCACATCCTGCAGAATGGTTGCTTCTACCATTGGAGATATTGAATGACTCTGACACTGATAACCACCTTAGATGACACAATTATACAGGTTACGGTACTGTCGTAACTCCCGATCATGAGGCGAAATGATCCTATGACTAGTAGAGAAATATGTGTACGATACTTTATAATATATCAAAATAATTTAATTGGTTGATTTAAAAGTATCATTCTATTGTATGGTAGTAGTGGAATTTTATTCCGGCCTAGTGTGCGGTTATATTATATTATATTTTGAAACGTGGTATTTGATAAATATATTTGGTCTATAAATTCTTTTTTATATTATGAGGATATCGTGTGCATTATCTTCTATTTAAATTGTCAAATTATATTTTCGTACTAAAATGTGGAAAAAAAAAAAAGGTTTATTAAAATGGATTATTTTATAACGTTACGCAGATCAAGTAAATTTTTAAATGTGGAAAGTGATTTTTATTATTCGTCTACGCCATAGTTGTCTTTTCGTTAGGAGGGCATGTCCTGCGAGATATAGATATATGTTGTTACCTGTCAGGCAAGTCATGTAGAGTGGATATACGTTGTTACTTGTCAGGCAAATCTTGCAGGGTGGATATACGTTGTTACATGTCTAGCAAGTCCTGCAGGGTGAATATATGTTGTTACTTGTCAGACAAGTCCTGTAGGGTGGTTGCTCCTATCATTAGAAATATTAAATGGTCCTAACATTGATAGCCACCTTAGATGACATAGATGGACAGGTTGCAGTACTGTTATAACTCCCCGTCGTGAGGTAAACAATCATATGGCTGACAAAGAAGTATGTTATTTTATTATATATAAGTGAGTTGACCAGTTGATTTAAATTCAGTTGTTTTGTTACAATAATATTTTTGTTGGGGTTTGGATACTGTCTAGTATGGTTATATTTTATTGGAAATTGGATTTTGATAAAAAATAAAAAAATAAAAAAAAATACATGATTCATAAAATATTTTTATATTATGAAGACAGTACACCGATATATTCATAAAAAAAAATCGTTAGTCCACTACTAACGATTGATAGAGTCGGAGTATAGGATAATTATTGAAATTTGACTAGGGGCTTTATGTAATATTTTATTTATATAGTTAGTTTACAAGTGTCATGACAATAAAATACTCTTATAGACCCCTTATAACATAAGGACTTTATTTAGGTTCAATTTCACATAATAACAACTTTCAAAACTCTCAATTAAATCCCCAAAGTATTTCTCAATCTCAATTAAATAGATTAGAATTAATTTCAAGTACCAAATTGAGAAACATTAATATTTAATAAACCATATTGAAATGATTTAATTAGTATATGAATCATATCTTAAATATAGAGAATATCATTTAAATCTCTCTCAAATCCTAATAAAAAATTACTACTCTTAGATTTAAAATCGAATCAAACAATATCTTGAACCAGCACATTCAGTCGATTGCCCAACGCCGCTTGCATCCAAACCATCGCCGCAACGATTATAGGTCGACCGCTTGGTCGACTCGCAAATTCAGAGAGTTTGTCATGCTTTCACTGGTCGACCGCTTGATCGACTCACAGATTTAGAAAGTTCATATGTTTTCATAGGTCGATCGGTTAGTCGACTCTTCAATTCTAGATGTTTCATCTTCCTTCTCTGGTCGACTCCTCAGTCGACTGCCTCCTTTTAAATCACTTCCCTGATCTCGTTTCTAACCTACTTTCTTTTACGATTTCGCCCCTTTATCCATTTTTATATTTAAATAAGCTCCACTAATATTCTCATATTCTATTTTAGTCATTCAAAAATATTTCTTTTTAATTCACATAAGAGTAAATAAATATACTTAACAAAAACACACATAAAATATAAAATTCTTTTTGTGTCATGTGTGTGTTCCTAAATGAGATATTAAGAATTAATATTTACCAGAGTTGTTTTCCCTAATTTCTTCAAACTCTTAATACTTTTTTATCATCTTGATATCTTCATTAAACATCCATTCAATTTGACATCTTCATTACTGGAACTTTAAATCACTGAGACACTTGATCAAATATTAGTTCCACCAAAATATCAATATTTAATTGTTCATCAAAATCTTGGGATCAACAGGTTATTATTTAACCGAGAGTGACTAATACGGTGCGATTCTAAATTATTATTGCTTTGAACGAAATTTCATGGATAAAATTTATTTAAGGGGGATAGATTGTAATACCCTGAAAATTTATATTTTTGAAAAATATTATTTTATATAAATTTGATATTTTTAGGATTGTTTTGTAAATTTATGGTATAAATAATATTTGATAATTTTTGGAAGTTAAATGTTTATTTTAAATTGATTTTAGAAGTTTTGGGACTAATGTGTTATTTAAAATATACTTTTAAGAATTTTATGATAAAATTAATATTTTTTATTTTATTTTAAGGGGATATTTGTATAAATTAATTAATTAATAAATGGCTCAAATAAGTTTTATTCTTAAATAAGGAAACTCACATGCACCATATATATTTGGAGATATTCACAGGTTAACACGTATATATGTTGATAATAATAATAATAAAGGTTAACACATATATATAATAATAATAATAATAATAATAATAATAATAATAATAATAATAATAATAATAATAAGAGGGAGTTCTCATAATTGGGATCAGGGACTGGAGGCATAAGAGGAGGAGTTAAATGGAACCTATGATATTTAATCATTATAGTTATAGCTAAATAATGGGTTTCATATGTTCTTTTTTAGTATTCCGATTCCGGTTCGAATTTTGGCTTCAGATTTCAGGTAGAATTTCTAACTCTTTTATTATATGTATTTAATTTCTCTAGTATGAGATTTACGTTATTATTATTGTTGAATTTTAACTGTTAATTTCCATGAAATAATGATGATTATGTAAAAAATAATGTGAAAATTATGCCAATGTATTTTATTTGTTGTATTAATTAAATACACGTATTAAAGAGGTTGAAATTCTACTGAGCGTTGGCTCACAACACCACAGTTTTGATTACACAACCGGCAAGAGAAAAACGACAACAAGAATTTTAGTTGAATTTCTATTTAAAATTGTAATAGTTGTATTTATCATTCACCGTAGTAAAATCGATTTGATAAATCGGTAAATTATAAATTCGATAATTATAATTATCACCGCTGCATTGTAAATTAAAATATTTTTATAAAACGAATTATTGATTATTTGTCATCATTACATTGTAAAATTTAACGAATTTTTTATAGAATAAAAATTCAGTAAATCGATTTTAGCATTAAATACTCCAAAGGGAGAAACTGCATGGAGGCCTTAGGAAATCAGGTCGTTAGAGTAATCGTTGAGGAAGTTGAGCTGCTTGTGCCCCGTCGTTGCATCGATCGTGATGTCGATCCTTGGGAGGAGGAAGAAGTCATTTGGGTAGGCCCTGTGTAGATCCTTAAAGTCGTCGAAAATTCACTATTTATTACCGGCCTTAGGAGCCAGGACAACTTTGGCGAGCCAGTCCGAGAATTTAACCTCTTCCACGACATCCGACCTGACGAGCTTGTCCATTTCTTCTTCAATTATCTCATGTTGGTCTGGGTGAAACTTTCTTCTTTTTTGGCGAACAGGCTGGTGGTGCGCGTCGGCATGGAGCCGGTGCATGGCCATATTGGGATCAATCCCAGGAAGTTCATTATGCGACCAGGCGAAAACGTTGTAATTCTTCCTCAATAGCTCGATGAGCTCGGTTCGCTGCTCAGCCTATCATCATCGTCTCTCGGCGATGGTGGGGTGCATGTGTACTTCGACCAATTTTTCATTAGGTCAAGGGCCGGGTTCTTCATCCCGAGGATCATCGATCGACACAGGCATGGCGTTCTTGACCTGCGCCACTAGCTTGAGAGAGGGATTAGAAAGGGTCCACGAGCTCGGGCTCTAACTGTAATTGTTATTTCTTCTCCATTGCCCTCCTCGCGTAGGCCCATGCAGTTTCTTGATTCCCCTGGACTTCACCTACCCCAAAGTCGGTAGGGAACTTCATTTTCTAGTGATACAGTGAGCAAACAACCTTCAGAGCAGCCACAGTAGGCTGACCCATAATTGCATTGTAAGGTGACGGTCTGTCCACGATGAGGAAATTCGACCAAATGGTAGCCGTTTTGGGCCTGGATCCAACCGTGAAGGTCAGCGAGACCCATCCAACTGAGTTGATGACATCCCTTCCAAAATCGGCAGAGTGGGTTTTATGGGCTGCACGACGCTAGAGTCCACGCTCATTCTATCAAAAGCCCACGTGAAGATGATGTTGGCTGAGCTGCCATCATCGACAAGTATCTTGGTCATCTTAAAAATCTTAACTAGGGCTCAGATGACCACGACATCATCATGTGGTACGTGCACCCTTTTAGGTAGGTCTTACTAAATGAGATGACGTTATGCAACGCAACATTTATCGTACTAACCTCATACACGTCCTGTTTGGCCTTCCTCTTACCTTTGCTTTCATACCTCTTCTGAGAGAAAGATGTTTTGCCATCGAGACCCAATCCTCCATTGATGACGTTAATCTCGCCATCGACCCTCAGGTCGGCATCGCTGCCAGTGTTATCTTCCCAGGGTAGAGATCGATTGTCATTCCTTCTGAATCGCTGACCTTAGTGTTCATCACGATGGTCATTCTCCCCGACTCAATCTTCACTTGCTCGACGAAAATGATTGCCGAGGTAACCTCATCTGATGAGGGCCTCTATTTCTCCCTTTACTTGGAAACAGTCCTCGATGACATGATCGCAATTCTTATGGAAGTCGTAGTATTTATCGGCCGACCTGCCTAAAGACTTCCTCCTGAAGGGAGGGGCAGGTGGGAAGATTCTCTTCCCGGCGTTCTTGGTAAAGATTGTGGCAACAGATGGGGTGAGGGGTGTGAAACCATACTTGCGAGGGCTTGGGGTGGCCTTCTATCGCCGGGCAAAGGTCCCAATCGATCTTCTACTTGGAGCCTCCTGGAGGCTTGAGCTAAGCTCAGCCCTTCATCAGGCCGACCCTTCTTCTTGAGGAGTTCTTCTCTCTCCTTCTTCATCCGGTCGAGGAGGTCAGTTTTGTAGTAACTGTTGCCAAGATCCAAAGCTTTGCGAAGGCACGACGCTGGCCTTGAACTTAGATCGTAGGAGAGTCTCCGATGCCTTAATTCGCCGATAAAGGTATTGAGGGCCACGACATCGGACACCCCTTCACAGGTGAAGGATTCCATCCAGAACCTGTGGACGTAATTGCCCAAGTTCTCATTTGCTTCCTACCTAAGGACGAGAATGTAAGTAACAGTCTTGGGCCTGTATCTGGATCGGTCGAACCTCTCCAGGAATTATTCCTCGAGCTGGAGAAAGGTGGAGATTAAGGCCGATAACAGGTCGTTGAACGATATCCGAGTAGGGCCTGCCAGACCAAGCGAGAAAAACTTGTATCTCACTATGTTGGAGGTAGTGTACATATCCATGTGGGAGACATAGATGGAGAGATGATATATGGGATCGGTTGTCCCATCGTATTGGGCCACCGACGGATTGGGGAATTGATATGGGATAGACTTGTCTACGATCTTACTAATGAAAGGGGATCTGACCCCAGTGTCCAGTTTGGCTATTCTTCCGGCGTTACGCATTTGATTGAAAGCGACCTCTATCTCAGCTATGTGTCATTCCATTACGACCTCTCCTCTTACCAGGACGACGACCTGATTGGCGGCGGCTTGGGCTTCACGCCTCCAAGCTTGTGATAGAGAGTGGGACTCTACCTCTTGAATTTGGCAAAACCAGCAAGACCAGTACTCGAACGGATTCTGGCGACTATACTCCCGGGCTGACGGCAACCCCAGTCTATCCTCGGATCGTCTCCCACACGTCGACTGATACATAAACCTCAAGGTAACGGGGAAGAAGGGTCGTGTTCCCTCTCCCTAATTGTCGAGTCAACGGCCTGAGGCCGAACCCGTGCCACCTGTCTGTGAGAGGTGACCACTCGATCATCGGACTCTTCTAGATGGGCCCTCTCCCCTACAATATAGAGATCTGGTCTCTCTTGAACTAGGGCTGGTGGAAGGAGAAAGAGGAGGATATTGAAGTAGTATTGGAACTTGCCGAGCTGGCGTTCCACGTTATCGAGCCTAGAGGCATCAATGGTCCCGGAAGTTTAGCCTAAGCAGACGCTTGAGGCCAGGACTAGGGGATAAGATTATCCTTCAATCTTGATATTTCGTCCTTATATATTGATATTTTTACCTTCGACTAGACGACGAGTTGTAGCCCTGGTTTCCGATCTTAGTGCACATGACATGTCTTCGGTGGGTTTGCTATTCTCCGCGGCGTTTTGGTTCCCTAATCACAAAGAGTGTCCAGACCTTGTGTTCATCAAACCTTAGCAAAGCAGGTACCTGATTATTTGGAGAAGGCTGTTTGTGCGCTTTCCACAGACGGTGCCAAACTGTTGATGTCAAAAAATAATCCAACCAACAGTATGGTCTGGTCACCCTTTGGCGGGGAGAGCTCCAACTGATCTGGAGATGAACTTCGTCTTTGATAGGGCCCTTGACCCGAGTTGGATAGGCGTTATCCGGCCCCCTGTCCAAGCTAGAGGGTTCAGTCCTGCTGGTCTCTTTATTCATACCGCTGTCCGGGCTGAGCTCCAATCTGTTACCTGCACACAAGACCTGCCGGGGGGGGGGGGTTCTCGGCATGTTCCCTCCAGCGTGAGAGTAAGAGCTCAGGAGGAAGAAAACAGGTCATTTGGAGAAAAGCTATTACCTCGATCTGCTTGGCGTATTTTCGCGTATATATATATATATATTCCATCTTACAAAAGAAAAGAAAGAGGAAGAAAAGAATTGAATGAACAATGAGGATAGAGAATGATTCTTAAGCGAGGAATAAAATAATAGGAAGAAAACAAAAATGAGAACAAAAATTACATGGAAATCCATTACAATGATGGAAAAGTGGACTAACAACAAATGAAATTATGATATTTTTTGTGAAAAAAGTATTTTCTGTTGATTATATCTCATAATCACAATAAAATGAAATTGAATAATAATCTAAACCATACATAAATACTATGACACAATAATAAAGAACGATAATTGAATACATACATGTTTGGGCTATCGCAAGAGATGAAATCTGTCGCAACGGATTACTAACTATTCCTCACTATGATATAGATTTCGTGATGGCAGCTCTCAATTGGAAGAAACCCTTAATCTAGACTAGGGAGATGATCTAATTATATATATTAGGGTTTCTCGTTGGGCCCTCCTATAACGGGCTTCAACGAAACCCTGAACCTACACTTGTCACTTAATTAGGCTTCCACATAAAAGATGCCATAACCCAGATCAAAATATGATCACTGATTATTTGGGCTGCTTATATATAATAGACTATCCATTAACCTATTTTTGTAAAATAATTTATTCAATTAATGTTAGTCCACAAAGTTTTTTTCAACATTCTCCCACTGGGGCTAAATTAATTGAATAAATTTAATTTAAAAAAAAGACTCTTGGGTAAATAACATAAAAAAATTATTTTTGTGTGACTACACATTTTTTTTAAAGAAATGATAGTCTATAAGTAATATTTTGATAAACTTATCCGATCTAACATGATCTTAATATTGGATTATGATAGTCTATATGTTAATCTCAACAAACATAAGACCCTTCATACTCACAAATACTTATAACCATATCGACATGGATCGTAAGCCCAATAGTGTAGTAAGAAATCAATGGCAATATGTGATCATCATCTAAAGATGCATTATTTCTTATCAGTCCTTATTACAATCTCTCAACAAAATGAAATTGTTAATTGCAGTTTCTTAACAAAATAAAACTGCTATAATTTCTCAACAATATGAAATTGTTTAACTTTAACAAGTCATCTGTCACTAACAATACATCACAAGATCTCAAAATAGTGATTTGTAGCAATCAAAAGTAGACAACTATAATTCTTAAGGCACAATATCTTAAAATAGCATATTGTATAATTAATTCAAATAATATGATATGTAATAATATAATATGCAATAATGATGATTATCAAATAGATTTTAATTTTTCAAAAAGCATAACAATAGTGGTCACAACGTAATCATCGAAATAAAAAGAAATACAAAAATTCTCACTAAATCAGAGAATAAAAAGACTTAATGACACCCATATTCACAACATGTTCCTTGAACGCTATGGGTCGTAAACTTTGGTTTAATATACTCAATTCAAATAATATGATATGCAATAATATAATATGTAATAATGATGATTATCAAATGAATTTCAATTTTGCAAAACGCATAACAATAGTGGTCACAACATATCATAGAATTAAAAGAAAATACAAAAACTTCTACTTAACCAGAGAATCAAAATGTTCAAATAAGTATAAACGATACAATATAAGAATCAATTGTGTCATCAAAAACTCCCATTTGGGTAGAGTCTACAATAAATAATTATTCGCTAAGCATGAAGATCAACAAAATAAGAAAAAATTTATAACAAAAGTGATAAATGTTTACACAATACAATCATCGAAATAAAAAAAATTATAGAGACTCCCACTAAATTAAGGGATCAATTTAGAATTTCATTATAGCATTATTGTTCTTCACAACAAAAGAAACTACTTTCACAAAAAAATTACAACTAGATCAATTACGAGTATTAAACAAAATGCTCAATTAGGTACAAACAATGCAATATAAGAATCTATTGCGTTATCATAAACTCTCATTTGAGTAAAGTCTTTAATAAACAATTATTCTTTAATCATGAGGATCAACAAAATAAATTTTTTTTACATATTTAAAAATTCATCCCATTTGGGCAAATTGACCTTCAAATTCATATATTTTCTTCAAAATATAATAAAATAAATAATCTTTTAAAATTTATTCCATTTGGACAAACAAATTTATTAAATTATTTATCTCACATAATATTCTCATACAATTAAATTAATTTGCACAATAACCCACTTTGGGCAGGTGAATGTACAAATTAATCTAAAATTTTCCTATCAACAAAATAGGAATTTGAAAACTTGCAAACTATGTTGATTAAATAACATTGGTAAAATAATCTCAAAAATTCACAAGCAACCGTTCTAAAATAAGAAAATTAAACAATATTTTCCAATAATTGAAATAATTTGCACCATAATCCCCTTTGGGTAGCTGAATGTACAAATTAATCTAAAATATTTTCATTAACAAAATAAGAATTCAAAAACTTGCAAACTATGTTGGTTAAATTACTTTAGTAAAATAATCTCAACAATTCACAAGTAACGGTTCCAAAATGAGAAAATTAAACAATATTACCCAACCACAATAATGCATATTAGCAATATATATGCATATGATCAAAATAAGATGAAGTACATTACAAAATATACTTTCAGTGATCAATGATCAATTATAGTTGCAAGAATTTGAACAACAATTTTACTACACTCTAAAATTAATTATTAAATTAGTTTCTATATAGAATAAAAAATTAAGGGCTTGAAAATTGGAAAACTATAATTAATCATAATTAGTGATTTTTATGGATTCCTTAATATGAACCTCAAAGGCCAAAAGTTGTAGTTAAGAAAGTCTAGTTGGCTGAGATATTATATAGGCCCAAACTCAAAATTAATATTTATATAATAAGCCCAAACCTGGATCCCTACCAAGATATTCTAATCACGATGATAGTGTTTCCAATTTAAGGTCTTTTTATATGTTCATGAATAATTTATCCATATTAATAATTCTACCAGGCTTGTTAATTAATAAATAATTGCTGGCCCAATAGACCCATCAAAATATATGTATAATCCATTAAACACTTTAAGATTTAGACAATGCAAGAAGAAGCCCTTGAGAAATTGTACAAAAACAACTCAGTAATGTATGATCCATTAAACACTTTAAGGCTCAGACAACACAAGAAGAAGCCCTTGAGAAATTGTACAAAAACAACTTGGTACTTTTCTTCCATTCCAAAAACGCAAATATATTGCCCTAAATATAGCCCAAATTCGAAAAATGAAAGATCTTATTTTCATTAATGGAAGGTGCAGTAATAACCGAATTGGTTATTAAAATTATATTTAACCCACTAAGAATCCTGAATACATATCATATATTTGATTATCTACAACCACTTCTCAATAGTGTTCTATTCAATTCAGCTTCCATTAGGTTACCAAAATAAGGATATAATTCTCTCAATCATGTCACTTATCATGTAAATATTTCATAAAGGCAACAAATAAAAAGATAAGAAATCGAACCATTTTAGGATTCCTAACAATCAAATACATGAATATGGGATTCAACACGCCCCCTCACATGCAAGGTGGACTTCACAAACCACTACGAACGGTTTTTAGAAAGCCTAACATTAATGTGTTGAATTAAATATGTTAAAAATTCATTTCTTTACTTGACCCTTTTAACTACACACACGATATCAAATGATTTTATTAAAAGCAATATTTATGTACTTCAACTCATTGAAGCAATAAAAATTGTCAAGAGATTGGATAATATTACCCATACAATTATCAAAACCTTATATATGTTAATGAAAAAGTTAGGGATAGAGAATTGTAAAAAATCTTATCTTAATGGAATGTTGAAAACTTGCCAATTTAATTAATATTAATTACATAAAATTGAGTTTTTTATTCTAAAAAATTGTGCAACCTCACAAAAATTAGTGAATACTAGTTTCACACATCAATTTGGCCCCTCATCAGAAAAAGTGCATCACTAATGTTTGCTTATTAGATCGTTTTCTTTTCATTGTTATTATTTAGAAACAATAGTCTAGTCTCCTCCAAGGGGGATGGCAACTAAGAGGCTTGTGAGAATCAGTTGACGAAAATCAGTTTCTACCACAATACTCTTGCATGAGCTAAAATTCAAAAGATCAATCTCATACGATAGAAATTGAGTACATAATTGTTAGGCAATGAGGTTTATTTGCTTCCACAACCAATCAACTCTAGTGGGCATGGTTTGCTTAATTTAAGAAACTGCAATTGATTATCCAGTCATTCTAATTCCAAAGGACCTCTGAGCCTTCTCCCAACTACTAATTGCGATTTCTAATAAAATCTACACACTGAAGTGTCAATCACCATAAAAACATCTAAGATAAATTTAACGTTGTACTGTAATTAGTGTAAAATCACTAAATTGCATACCATTAGCAACATGTATAAGAAAAAATAAATTTACAAAACCTCTAAAATTTAGGGGTTAATTGTTTAATTAACTCTTTTTACTAGTTTTAGTTCACTGCACTTCAGAAAAGAATACTTAAAGTTAATAAGACATCTTAAATGTTTAAATTAAAACTACTTGGATCAAAGTGAGATTCTAGTCAAACTTCTGAGTATAAAGTATCAAAAAAGCCTAAACCTTAATAAACAACAAATCCATCGATTGCGTTGGGGCCATCATCCACTACTTTGACTAATATTATATCATTATATAATATTTGCATTTTCACTCAAAGCAAATTAGAAGAACGTCTCAAAAATCAAAAATCAGAAGCATAAATTATACAATAATAACAAATGTGATAATGCTCCAACCAAATAATATGTGCAGTACTTTATTCCGTTTTAATAACATGGGAATATAAAACCAATTGGTTTCAAAACTAGACAGAAGTTTTGAGAACAGAAGGACCAAATTGGAATTGTTTTAAATTTTGGAACTAATTTGACATTAATCTGAAATATTAGGGGCCAAAAATGTAATAATCCTCTTTCCCAAAAAGAAATAATAAGGCTTTCATAGATGAAACTACTGTTTCGGTACGTCGTCGGCCGCGCCACAATTGCACAGAGAAATTTAAATTAATTATTAAATTAGTTTTATATGACTTAAAACTAATTAGGAGATTACATATCAATAAATTTTAATATAGGGAGAATGAGTATTGAAATCCCATTCCAAATCAAGCAACATAATTTATGGTAACTTTTCAAAAGAAAAACATGCTTAAAAATAATTTTAAGCTAATTAAATCACATAATAAGTAATAATTAATTAAAAATTATTTTTAATTCACCAAAATATTAAAAATCATATAGAAAATTAGAGGACAGAAAGAAAAAAAAAAAAAGGTGCATAGGAAAAAACGGGACCCAAAACAGGTTTCAAAAGAGACCCCACGTGCCACACGCGCCAATCCATACGCGTGGGCTTCCATGGCCTGGCTAGAGGTCATCTTCAACCTCCAACCAAGTCTGCGACCGGGTCACACGACCCGAATTTGACCCGATGTGTTCAATCCCCAAAAAATGCGGTCTTTTCTGTAATTTTTTTCGTGGGTTTATGTATATCCACTTATTTCTAACATATCTATAACAATTAATTGAAGAACAAATAAGAGAAAAATCACCAAACATGAAGAACAAGTTGTGGTTTTCTCACTCCTCCATGGCCAAAACCTAAAACTCGATATTAACCTTTATTTTCACCGAATTTTATATGGGTTTAAGCCTAATACTAATTTAAAACCTTTATACAACATTTAATTGAACCAAAAACACATCAATATTCCTCAATTTTAAAATTGAATCTTGGTTTTACTAGGGTTTCGAAGCCAAAAATTCAACCACGAAATATTATTTGATTACGCAACCAAATAGCATGTATAATATATCAAATTAAATCTTGAATCAATAGGAACAAAAACCCTAAAGTTTTACAATTAATTGAAACAAAAAATTACATGAAATCACGACCCAAGTTTCGGTTTCGGGAGTTTTCTAGGGTTTGTAACCGAAACTTCTACCATTAAATACTTTTTGATTACGCAACCAAATGGAATATATATATATATATATATATATATATATATATATATATATATATATATATATATATATATATATATATATATATATATATATATCAAATTAAAGCTTGAAACAAGAGAAATAAAAGCCGTATGGTTTCACAGTCAATCGAAACAAAAAATCACATGAAATCATGTCCCCAAGTTTTTGTTTTGTTTAATAACAGAAAAAAAAAATGTTCTAAAAAAATTATCGATCCTAAATCATGTCTGTAGGCTTCAATACTACATGTTGATTATATCTCATAATCACAATAAAACAGAATTGAACAATAAGTTAAAGTATACATGAATATTAGGACACAATAATAAAGAACGATAATCGAATGCGTACCTGTTTGGGCCATCGCAGGAGATTGAATCTGTCGCAACAGATTACTAACTAAGTTTTCCTCTCTATCATCTAGATTTCATGGTGGCAACTCTCAATAGAAAGAAACCCTTCATATAAACTAGGGAGGGGATTTAGTTATATATACTAGAGTTTTTCGTTGGGTCATCCCATAACGGGTTTCAACAAAATCCTGAACCTACACTTGTCACTTAACTGGGCTTCCACATAAATGATGTCACAACCTAAATCAAAATATTATCACTGATTATTGGGATTGCTTATATATAATAAACTATCCATTAACCCATTTTTTTAAAATAATTTATTCAATTAATGTTAACCCACAAAATGTTTTCCAACATTTTCGACATAGAATAATTTTCAAAGGAGGAAAACAAATTGAAAGAAAGAAAAGAAAAAAGAATGAAATTTGATATGGAGTAAAATAGTCTTTATACTTACTCTATAGAAAAAGATGAGTCAAACTGAAACCCATCAAAAATTTTGACCCACTTGAAAAAGTCACGTGATCCACGTCTCTTTGTGGCTAGTTTCATGCACTACAAGAAAAAATTGTATTAACGGTGAACTCTAATAATAAAAATAAAATTCATCGTAAAAGGGTAGTATTAGTAAGGAAATTTAATTTTCACACTAAAATTTAATGATTATTGGCCATAACGTAAAAAATTCTTCACTTACTTTTTTTACCATTAAATATAAAATTCGTCATTAAATTAGTCACAAGTAAATTCTCGCAATTTGTTTTTTCCAGCAATAAATAAATAACTATTAGCAATATTTATTTATTTATTTATTAGAAAACAAATGTCAAGAAATAAATCCTTACAAATTGTTAATAATTAATAATATGTACCTACAACAACAACTAATCATTTGTCCCACTTAAGTAGAGTCAGATACATTAATCCGTCTACGCCATAATGAACGATGAAGGGTCATCCCCTCAGTTAGGTTCAATGTCATCAAATCAGTTCTAATAGTCTCGTCCCAAGTCTTTTTAGACATACCTCTCCCTCTAGTATCCCCTCACACTTGAATTCAATCTCATTTTCTGACTAGTCCTTATATGGGTCTTTTGGGTATATGTCCAAACCGCCATAAACAATTTTCTCTCATCTTCTATTCGATGGGTGCTATTTCTAATTTCTCTTTAATAGTTTCATTCTTAATCTTATCCATTCTCATCTTCCCACTCATCCATCATAACATTCTCATATCTGTTACACTAATTTTTTAGACATGTTTTATTTTTACTACCCAACATTCTGAACTATACAGAAGCGTCAATCTTATTGCAGTTTGGTAGAATTTTTCTTTTAGTTTCAATGGTATTCTACAAACACATATCACCCCAACTTTACTTCTCCACCTCAACCATCATGCCTTAACTCTATGAGTAATATCCTCTTCGATTTCACTATTACCCTGAATCATTGAACCTAAATATCTGAAATGATTCACCTTTAGAACCTCCTCATCTCCAATTTTGACCACACCTTCATCTCTTCGGGTATTACTAAAATTACAATGCATGTATTCCGTCTTACTTCTACTAACCTTCAAGCCTTTGGACTCTAAGGCTTCTTTCTATATTTCTAACTTAGCATTAAAACCTATTATATTTTTATCAATTAATACTATGTCATTCGTAGATAGCATATTCTAAGGTACTCTATCTTTTATATATTTTGTTAGCTCATTCATAACTAGAACGAAGATGTAAGGACTTAAAGATGATCCTTGATGTAGGCCTATATTAATAGAAAATGCACAAGTATCGTCTCCTCTTGTTCGAACATTAGTGACTATACTTTCATACATATTTTTAATTACCTCAATATATTTGTTGGATACAAGTTTCTTTTCTAGCACCCACCACAAAATTTCTCTGGGTACCCAATCATAAGCCTTCTCCAGGTTCACAAATACCATATGTAAATCTTTCTTCTTCTCTCTATATTTTTCCATTAATCTCTTAAGTAAATAGATAGTTTCAATGGTTGATCGGCTGGGTATAAATCTAAATTGGTTTTCTTCTATACTCGTTTCATGTCTTATTCTATATTCTATCACTCTCTCCCAAAGTTTCATAGTATGACTCATAAGTTTTATGTCCCGATAATTCACTCAACTTTGAACATCTCCTTTATTTTTATAGATAGACACTAAGATACTTCTCCTCCAGTCATTAAGCATTCTTTTAGTTTTCAAAATGTCATTAAAAAGTCTAGTCAACTACTATATCCCAATATCTCCCAGACATTTCCACACCTCTATTGGGATCTCATCTGGCCCTACTGCTCTTCCAATTTTCATTTTTCTTAGTGCTATTCTAACTTCTGACGCCCTGATTCTTCTATGGAACTTATAAATCTTATCTAAAAGTAAATTAGGCAACTCTAAATTAAATTTAGATTATCCGACGTTGTTCTCATTAAATAAAACAAATTTGAAAAACACCAATTCATTTTGCTCCTTCCTATTGCTATTGCTCCAATATCCTTCCATTCTCTATTCAATTTGCATCGTTGGGTCCTCGTGAGCCTCTCTTGAAGCTGCACCACCGTTGAATTCCATCATTGTCTCTTAAAGTTGATTCCCACTCTAGTCATCAATTCCTACGCAGTCTGGTATGTATATATCTCTCTTTCTCTCTCTTGATCAATTTCTTTCGATGTTGGTCATCAATTTTCACCGCTCTAACTGTATGTTGAGCGTTATCCTCATTCCCTTGTTGCGACTAATCGGGAACTATTCTTGGATTGCTGGAAATTTTTATCGATTAATATCTGGACATAGGCAATTTAATTCAATTAGTTAACCTAACCAATTGGTTTACTGTTCAAGAATTTTGTTCCCAAATTTACTATTCCAAAAATTTGGTTATGTTATTTATTTTAAAATTAACCTAAATTGTTATAGAATTAACAAAGATTAACCTAATAGATTAAGTTCCTGACATTCCAAACTTAACCTAGCAAATTTAGTATTTTGTTTCATGTTTAATTCCCAAATTTCTGTTTCTGGTTCCAGAAATAGATAGATTTCTATATCTATTTCTGGTTCCAGATTTTTTTTTTAGTTTAATTCGTTGGTCGCACTCTAAGATAATAAATTAAGCTTAAAACTCTATTTTCTTCTTCATCATCTATATTCTAATATTCAAATATAATATTTCTTTTGATTTCTTGATTATATATATTTACATTGTTTCTCTTTGAGTGATATATACAAGACTACATTGTTGATAGTTGATCTATCTGTCGTTGGGGTTCTTTTTGTATAATTTCGTTGCTATGATTTTTTAATTTTTTTGTTCTGTTTTGAGAAACTTATTTTTTAATTAACTTTAAATATGATATCAAACATAAATTTAATATATAGTTGATATCAACTAGAAGAATTCAATCTAACTGATATTAACTGAAAGACTTAAAATTTATTTAAAGGACCGATAAATAAATACTCGTACTTAAAGAATTAAAAAGTGGGTTGGGTGTTCAAAATGCCCAAACATGACTCGATTGGCGCAAAACTCAACATTTACTATCGGTTCGGCCATTAAGACTTATAAGAAGAACCAAAGTAATTCGGACGAGTAGTTTACAATTTATGCAAAAAAAATAAAAAAGAAAAGAAGAAGGAATTTAAACACTTGAAAGAAGTTAAAAACGAGTTAGATGTTCAAATTGTTCAAACAAAGTCCAATTGGGGCGAAACTCAAGGGTCACTGCTACCCCATCCATTAAGACTTGTAGGAAGAAACATAAATGAATTTGGATACGCAATTGAGGATTTATACGAAAAAGTAAAATTTGAACACTCAAAGTTAGAAACTAGTAGGGTGTCCAAATTGCCTAAACAAAGTCCGATTGGCAAAAGAAGAGAGGGTTAAGTACAGCTTCGACCATTAAGACTTGTAAGAATAAATTGAAATGATTTGGATAAACAATATAGGATTTATGCGGAAAAAAAAAAAAGAATTTGAACACTTAAAAAAGTTAAGAACGGGTTGAGTGTCCAAAATGCCCAAACGGAGTTCGATTGGTAAGAAACTCAAGGGTTAACCTCCCAACTATTAAGGCATGTAGGAGGAAATAAAAGTTAACTTGGATAAGTGGTTAGGTGTAGACACCGCATTTTGTCATGCCCAGTCAGTGTTAAATCAAGTATAAGTTCAGATAAACTTTAAACTCAGGTTTAAAGAGAATGAATTTCTACCTAAAATCACACTATGCAATATATAAAAACAACCAAAAACGTGACAAAAATACAAAAATGTTGAATTTGCCACCTAACATAGGGTTAAATGGTATGCTAGGTCACCAGGATTTTGAAAATTCATTTTTTCTTTTGAAATGACCCATGTTTTGACTTTCATAGGTCTGTGTACCAGAGATATTCTTTAAGTTCAGGAGTCGGTTATGCTTGGGGAAGGTGTTAGACACCCCAAGGCACCTGTCCGAAGACGGTTCCTCAATCTAAATAGATATTCACTGTTAAACACTATCCAAACAATTTTCTTTGATTTACTTAAACATAAATAATTCCCCTTTCTAAAGTTTTTGTTCTTTTTATGTATTTTTGACATGATTTTATGAAAGCATGTAAATACTATAACTACTACTAATCAGCGATACCCAATAACAGTTTATATACAGACAGATATGTAAATATGCACGTTATACTACATGAAATGTAAACTAAGACTAAGTTGTTTGGATATGCGATCGAACCCGCACGTAGGTTGCCTACGTATCTCGAATGAGAATCAGGTCATCACGTTGTTTGTTCTGGTTTGGGTAAGGACATGGTTTATTATTAGAGGTGTAACCAAACCATTAGGGGTTGCCTACGTACTTTATGTGGTTACCAAAGATCAGGTCAGATGTGGTTCATTCTTGTCTCGTTGAAAACTGGATTCATTATTAAAGTTGTGATCGAACCCTTATGGGTTGCCTACGTACTTTGGGTAGTTACCAAAGATCAGGTCAAACGTAGTTCAGTCCTGTTATGTTTGAAAAACTGGGTTGGTTTTGGTTAAATCTGAGTTAGTTTAGTTAAGTTTTGGTTGATTATCAATTAGTTTTGGTCAAACAAACCTGAATCACAACCTTGAAACAAACCTTTGATTTTGTGAAGAACCTCAAATGTTTAACCCTAATTTGGTTGTTATGGCTAAGGTTAGGTGTTTGCTTGATGTTATTGACAAAATCAAATGCTCGTTAGGTTGTTCTTAGGGTTCGTTTGATTTTTTATGGATTTTATGTGTTAAGAACATGAAATTAAGTGTATTATATATGAGATCATACAATATACAAAACAATATGCACAAAATCAACCAAGAATCATAGAGGGTTTGGTAGAATCATACCTACTTAGGGGATGTGGTATTTCCTAAGTGTTTACCTCTTTCTCCTTTTTCGGTATCGGTGGTCGCGATTCTTTGAGTTCCTAGCCAAGAACCCAAGAACAACAACCTACTTAGGGGATGTAGTTGTCCGTAAGTAGCCTTCCTCATTTCCTTCTTGGCTCGATGTTAATCGGTGATCATCGATCCTTGAAGTTCTTGTTCTAAGAACTTCAAGAATTCTTTCCATGGTTGGATTTCGACAGAATAAGGACGCATTTTTTGAGAAATCTGCTTGAGAGGCCTAGGTCCTGAGAGATATACTTGAGTTCAGTGAGAGAAGTTAGGCCTTCAAGTCTTGAAAAACAATGAGAACAGGCCACCCCTATTTATAAGCTGGGGGCTCGTGCATTGGGCAATCCGCAGGCAACACCAACCTCTTCCTTGGGGGGTGTTTGGCCTAGGGGACTTGCCATCTTGTCTTGGTTTGATATGTCTTGGAATAAATTTAGGAGAGAAGGCTAGATTCTCAAAGTTTTGGTAATGATTACTAAATGTTTTCAAAGATTTGGCAATCATTGGTAATCATTACCATTGATTTCCAATCATTACCTCTCCACCAATGGAATTCCTTGTACATGGGTGCATTTATGACTTGATGGGATGGATTTGGTTCGGTTTAGGGGCTAAACGTCGGATAGATCCACTATTTCGGTTTGATTGTCATACATGCTCTCAATATGCATTGAACCTAGTCATTAGGTGTCACTTTGCATTTAATGCAAAGTGAGGAGTCATGACTTGGAGGCCACACATTCGGTTCATTTCGGAGGGAATCGGGTTAACTTTCCTTGTAACCGTCGATTGGTTTCCAAGTTGCCTAGTTACCTTTAGATGTTTTTGTGAAAATATCTAGATCCTTTGAACCTAGCCATGCCATGTCATACCAAGCATTTAATTCTTGATAGGATGTGCATTAAATTCTTGGCTCGGAGGCTACTCCATCGGTTTGGTTTTGGTAATGGGTCGTCATGATTCAAGGCTTTCAGCTGGTTTCTAAGATATTTTGCTTAAAATATCTAGATACATTGAATGTGGTCTTGACATGCCATCCCATGAATTTAATTCTTTATTGGATGGGAATTCAATGCCTTGCTTGGAGGTTACTCATTAAATGCTTTGCTTAGGTGGCGAACCGAATCAGTTTCGTTTCGAGAATGGTTGGTTGCCCTAAGTGTCTTGTTGTCTTCCTTTTCCATTTGGATAGGAAACCTTTTGAAAGGCTCCTTTTTAAATTTAGGGCTTGGTTTGCAGGCCTCAAATGATGGCTAGACCCCTTGATTGCTTGGGCCTAGGGTGGTTTATCAAAACTACTTGGATTTGGTAAAAATCCTAGTCAAGCCTACACCTTAAATCACCTTGTAATTTTGGTCTTTGTCATGAGATTTCCAAGCCATGATTAAAGTGTTTTGGATTGTTTCTTGGTGGTATGTGATGTGGCATACATGTGAGAGAAATGTTTTTGGTGTTAAATTTGACAAGATTCAGTGAAAAGTAAATGTTTCAAAGTCGAGCTAGGGTAATTGAGTTAATTGTTTGGAATGTCCTATGTTTTAAGGGTAAAGACTAAGATTTACATATACTAAATATGATTTGATGAAAATAAAACCTTAGTAAAGTCATTTTAGGCCTCTGATGAGTGGTTTATTTACCGACAAATCAAGTACTTTTAGATTCAAATATTTGTGTGTTTTCAATCATTTTTGTTAGTTTAATATATTTTTGTGTTATTTTGTAGGTTTATAAATAAATGGGAAAAAAGATGAAAAATCGGTTTCCATTTTATGCATCTCCTAGGCTTAATGTATTTGATTCATGTGGCCAATGATTTAGACAATGTTAGGTTGCGAATTTTATACTCGGGAGAGGTTGAATTTGTAACCGGATTCAAGAGTACATAACTTAGGTTGTTGTAAGTCAGGGAGGAAATCAACACCTAAGTATTCAATTGTGTTTACCATTTTATCACTTCCATTATATGCTTGTATATGATATTGTGGTTGATTTGAGAATACGGAGTTTGACGCTGGGGAAAGGTAACCCCGGATTCGGATTAGGATTAAACATAACACAAATTCTAATATTTTGGGAGATTATTAGAACTTGTGCAATCCATAAGGTTGGGGCAAGACGCATATAATCATCTAAACTCTTGATTGAGATATCAGTTTTGACGTGGTTATATATTCACTCACTTTACACTCAAGAGAGGTAGTGAGTAAGTTTTAGAGATCTTGATTGTTGAATGAACGGAATTAACTAATAATTGCTCAATAGGATAACACAGGAATAACGAGATGAAATCAAGCCCCTAAAACATTAGTGCATAGAAAATTCATATTATATTATATTTTATTTTATTTTGTTTTTGTATTTATTTTAGTTTTAGTTATTTTAGTTTAAAAAACCCAAAAAATTGATCGCCTAAATAAAGTTAAGTTATGACAATTGCAGTACTTAATGAAAATTTAAACCAATCCTTGTAGATTTGACAACCCTTACTCTTCCTATACTATTAAAACTTGACCCGTACACTTGCAGTGTTGTAGCGATGAAATAATTCGCTGCCAGCCTCCTTAAATCACGGGAATTTCATTTTTGACCCAAAACTTTTACTTAGTTGTATTTTGTCAAATTCAAAATTTTTGCGTTTTTGTAATGTTTTTTATTGTTTTTGTATATTGAATAGTGTGTTCTCAAGTATAATTTCATTACCTTTAAACCTGAATTTAAAGTTTATCTAAACTTATACTTTATTCGACACTGGCTGGGGGGACAAAATGCAGTATCTACAGTTGCTCCTCTTTGTTATGTGAGTTTACTTGTAATGACAAAGAATGAGACACAAACATTTTGTTCCACTAGACATGGAATTTAAATGCAAGTATTTAAATCTATCGCAAAAGGGTGGAGACATACCTGATCCTAGAGGATTTGACGAGGATGACAATTGATCACTCCTACCATTGTGTGCTTCACAGGATAACGAACAATCAACCTTAGATTATTATTGTGATGATGATGTGAATGTATGATCCTACCTATCTATCTTCCAAAAGGATGACATGAATGTCTGATCCTAGAGGATATAGTTGGTACTAGAACAACGTGAATGCTTGATCCTACTTCCTAAAGGACGACATGAATATTTGATCCTATAGGGTCGTTATTGATGTTAGGGATGATATGATACTAGGACGATGTGAATGTTTAGTCCTACTTCCTAAAGGACGATGTGAATGTCTTATCCTCAAGGGATGCTATAATATTAGGACGTGTGATTGTCTAATCCTACTTTATAAAGGATGACGTGAATGTCTGATCCTCTAGGGATGCTATGATTCTAGGATGACGTGAATATCTTATCCTACTTCTTGAAGGATGAAGTGAATGTCTGATCCTCTAGGGATGTAATGATACTAGGACGACGTGAATATATGATCCTACTTCCAAAAGGATAACGTGAATGTCTGATCATTTAGGGATGCTATGATACTAGGACGATGTGAATGTCTGATTCTACTTTCTAAAGGACGACGTGAATGTCTTATCCTAATTCCTAAAGGACGACGTAAATGTCCGATCCTCCAGAGATGCTATGATACTAGGGTGATGTTAATGTCTGATCCTATTTCTTAAAGGACGACGTGAACGTCTGATCCTACTTCCAAAAGGACAACGTGAATGTCTGATCCTCTAGGGATACTATGATACTAGGACGACGTGAATGCCTGATCCTACTTCCTAAAGGATGACGTAGACATTTAATCTTCTAGGGATGCTATGATATTACGACGAAGTGAATGTTTGATTCTATGTCCAAAAGGACAATGTGAATGTCTGATCCTTTAGGGATGCTATATATATAACTAAGGATGATACGCGGTCTATCTTATAGGGTGCAGAGAAGATGTTGCTCAGTCAATCGACTCCTGGTTGTGAAGAAGATGACGCTTGGGTCAACCGACTTCTGGTTGTGACCGTATCCCAAAAGATTCTCCTACATATCTCAAATTAATGAGAATCAAGTCACATGTAGTTTTAGTATGTAAAGTAAATCAAGATTGGGTGGAATGGTTCTAGGTTAGAGAAGCTAAATATCAGGTGTCTAGTCAGTGTAAGACTGAGGCCAACGATTGATCTTCGTGGTGGCTTGACCGAACTCCCATGAGGGTCACTACATATCTCAAGCTTAACTAAAATCAGGTTAAATATTGTTCAGACTCGTGATATGGATCAATATTTGGGTAGAACAGGTTCTTGGTTATGAAAAGTGATTCTTAGGTCGTCACTTCAATACAAGATTGAAAATGACTGAGAGAATTCACATTGGGTGAAGAACCTCGGGGAACTCAACACTTAGTGGAGTTTCTTGGATACATCCCACCTGGGATTACCTAACAAGGACTAGAAAACTTCTAGGGAGAAATTTAACCTCTAGTAAATTATGCCCCAGTCGTAGACTGGGGCTTTGACGATACTTGTTCATTTCATGGGATTATAATTTCTGTCTTTTTTGAATTTTGAATTTTTGCATTAATTGTGATTGGGATTTGTGAGAGTCTTATATCAAGAAACTCTTTAGGGACAATATTTTATATAATGTGCCCCAACTCTAGCTGGGGTGACTTTTATCACAGAGTCTCAATGAAAAAATCAAATATAATGTGCCCTTGCTCTAGTTGGGGTGAGTCTTGTCACAAATTCTCAACGGAGAAATTGGATATAATGTGTTTCAGCTCTAGCTGAGGCAAGTCTCGTCATAGATTCTCAACGAAGAAACCAGATATAATGTGCCCTAGTTTTAGCTGGGGCGAGTCCCATCACAGATTCTCAACGGAGAAACCGAATATGATGTGCCCCAGCTCTGGTTGGGGTGCAAGACTATCTCCTGAGTATTTATAGGACGCAACAAAGCCCACAAAGGTTACCTTTGTATCCTGAACTGAGCGTATAACTTGTGGCGTTTGTTTTAGTTTGGAAACCCTCATTGGGTTGTTTATGTATTATTGGCATTACTGGTTGTAGATGGTGATAGCTGGATGATTTAAACCCAGCTGGGTTAGCTACATATACTAAGTTCCTAGGTCAGGATTCTTATCAAAATGTAGTTCGTCCTTCGCTGTGCTATCTCAAATTGTTAATCGTACTAGCAAGGGCTTCCTACATACCTTGGTAATCTACCAAGCATTAGGTTGACACATAGTTCGAGCACATGTATCCTTTGCTGTCTGCTTAACAAAATGATTGGTAGTCGGCTTCTCAAGGAAGTTAAGGGACTTCTTGAGGGATGCGCCCTAGAATATGCCTGAGAGAATGTCGTGATTGCTGACATCTCTCTGGTTTTGACTGGATCGACTAGGGTCTCCTTTGTACCTTGGTGGTTAACCAAGGACAGGTTGAAGCGTAGTCTGTTGGGGATGGAGGAATTTTGCATAAAATGATGACCTAACTTGTAAAGGTTTTGCGTATCCTGATGTTTACTAGGACTTAAGCTGACACCTAATTCTTCCTTAGCTGGTTTAAGTCTAGTATGGTTAGATCTGGATGGGTGAGTTATTGTCATGTTTGGTATGGTTCAATCCTAATTGATTGGGGAATTTGTTATTGAGAAGCTCTGTGGGAATTATATTATTGATGTGACTCTGTGGGGGATTTTTATTGTTGATGATGTGATTCAATCTCGATCGATGTGGAATTTTTGTTAATGGAGACCAAAGAAGGTTTCAAACGTGTCTCAGGTTTGTTAAGAGTCAAATTGGACGTAGTTTCCTAATTTGAGCATCATCTACTATTTGGTGAACAAGGAGAATGCATATGTCTTTTCTTATAAGAGTCAACAGACTATTCCTAAAGATGCACCCTAGTCTAGCGCTGAGAGAGCGTCATAGATATGAAACTCGTCTCTCCTTTTATTTTGATTGAACCCACTTGGGTTTCATACGTTCCTTAGTGATATACCAAGGATCTGGTCGAAATGCTACTACGTATTCTTATTTTGCACCAGGAATCTGATTGACCCAATGAGAATGAATATTTTATAGCTTAAAGGTTGCGAACGAACCTTGTAAAGGCTCCCTACGTATCTCAGACATTTGAGAATCAGGTCGGCATGTAGTTCATCGCACATAGTTGGGTTTCTGTCAATCGAACCCGCGAAGGTTTCCTATGTATCCAAGATATTGTTATGAATCAAGCTAACACTTAGTTCCTATGGTTTTGATGAACTTGGATTTGTCAATCGAACCCGTGAGGGTTTCCTACGTATCTTGGGAGTTACCGGGAGAATCAGGTTGACACGTAGTTCCTACGTCTTTTGTCAACCGAAGCCACGAAGGTTTCCTACGTTTCCCGGACATTGTTGGGAATTAGGCTGACATGTAGTTCCTAAGGTGGCGTTTGGTTAGTGTTCCCACTTTTTTGAACCCAATTGGAATGGGTTGGGTTGAGTTGAATTGGGTTGGGTTGAGAATTTTGGGAACAGAATTACGTTTGGTAACGACAATTTTTGTTTTGCGCTGAGAACAGAATGTGTTTGGTAACGATTTTATCCTAAGACTAATTTTTTTATTTTTTTTTTGATTTTTTTTTTGTTTGGTGGCGGCCGGACGACCGGCGGCGGCGGCGGAAGTGGCCAGAGACGGCAGTCGGTCGCCGGACGGCGGCCGGCGGTGGTCGCCAGACTGTGGCCGGCGGCGGCAGACGGCGGCGGGTGGTGGTGGTCGGCCGACAGATGAAGTCGGAAGTTGAGAACTTTGGGTTGAGTTTTTTGGGCACAAAAAGAAACAACTTTTTTTTGTTTCTGATTTCTTTAGGATTTTGAGAATCAATTCCTATTTTTTGGGTTGGGTTGGGTTGAGTTTTGTATTTGCCAAACGCATTCCCAAAAATCAAACCCAAAATTTTTGGGTTGGGTTGGGTTGAGTTTGGTTGGGAACACTAACCAAACGGGGCCTAAGTTTTTTGGTAGGTCTAAATTTTGTTAACTGAACCCGTGAGGGTTCCCTACGTATCCTAGACATTGTCGGGAATCAGGCTTACACGTAGTTCCTTATGGGTTTTTTTTTTTTCGATTATTGAGGCATTTGTTTCTCATTGTAAGACGAAATGGACGTTGTTTCCATTATGAAAACACTAATCGGATGAAATGTGCCCTAGTTATAAACTGGGGCGGCGACTAGATAAGTGCCGTTGTGGAAACTAATTTAACACTTCCGATTGTACGATTCGTGATTATCAATAGTGTGAAGTATGCCCCAGCCAATGGGCTGGGGAAGAGATTAAGTGGCTACAGGATTGTAAAGCTAAATTGGTTTGTCTCGTCGTTTGTCAGGGTGACGAATTTGGGAGTCCGCCGGATAGAGCAACCTCTTGGGCGTGCAGTTTTGTGAATTGTGTCTAGTCAAGGGTTGGTAAGAGTAATTATTTGTATTCTCAAGGCTTACTATTTGTCGAAATTGGAAGGTAAATCTCCTCGTCTTGGTTTAATCCCATTCGCTTTAAATGTTTTATCTTTGTATGCCGGCATTTTGGTAAACCATGTTCATTTTCTGCATTTTTGTCAGTCAAAGTATTGTTAAAAAAAAATAAAAACTGCGTCTCTATTCCTCGATCTTGTTGACTGGACAGTGTATACTGGCTCGTTTCTTTAGGAGTTGGCAGATCTTCGTCTGACGATGGTCTACTTCTTTTATCACGGATGTTTCCTAGAGGTAGTCTTTGAAGTGTACTGCACTTATCTCGTGGTTGAAAACCTGACGTCCTATGGTGCGCGGGTTTTTTGCGGTTCTATGTCCTATTAATGAATTTGGATCATAGGATAGAATCCTTAGAGGTTGTATTGTTTTTGGCAACTATCGTGGGAATTTGAGGCGTTGCGTATAATTGGTTTGGTGACGACGTCAGATATCCTTACGCGGAATTTGGTTATGGGTAATTGGTCAAATTTGACTTGCTTCCATCACTCTGCTTTTAGTGCGCTTGTCTTTTCTACTTATCTGTACTGAAATGTTAGTCAAGAAAGAACATAGCATATAAACAAGCAGAAGTTAGAATTTTCTAAACAGGGTTTGCATAATCAAGTATATTATCCATTTTTAGAAGTTCTCTATTCCTTAGGAGTACAAACTTAAACTTGGTCACTTATTAAAGACTTCCAGATCTCTAGCAGCTTCCAATTCGTCTTCCTTTGTATCCCAAAGTCGACAGAATTATTAGTCGAATTCTTTGATGTAGTGAGCCCAGTTGTGGCATGCTGGTCTTTAGACGAATCCAAAATTCTCAAATAAGCAAAGTTCTGGCCGAAATTCAATGTCTCCTGCTGTTTTGTTTTTTCGTCTGTTTGTATTTGCAATTTTTACCCTTAGCGCCCTTTTAGGTTTTCACTAAGGTCAACTACCACATTTTTGCACCTCAGCGCCCTTTTAGGTTTTCACTGGGTCGGTGGTTTTGTATCTTTCTACAATCCTTACTTTTTTTCCCGTAGTGCCCTTTCTTGGAATAGGAAGATCTTCTTTAGTACCAATTAACCAACAGTATAGATTCTTGGACAAACCTTCTTGTTGTAAGTTCTAGCCATTCGTTTTCGATAGAATTGTCCATGGCATATAGCAGCAAGTCTATTTTCGTCTATCAGGCATAGTTGGTCAAGTCTCTATTATACCGATTCGACTTCATCTAACTCGGCTTCCACTAGAATCCTAAGAGAGAGAATTTCTACTTCTGCTAGGATCACGGCTTCTGTTCCATATACTAATAAGTACGTCATAGCTCCGGTTGATGTTCTGACCGATGTTCGATAGGGCATCACGATAAACGGGAGCATCTCATCTTATTCCTTGTGGTTATCTATCATCTTACTCGGGATGGTCTTGATGTTATTGTTGGCGGCTTCTACTGCTCCATTCATTTTCAGCTAGTAGGGCTCAAAATTCTTGTGTTCTACCTTGAACTAAGTGCAGATGGCTTTCATCATACCTTCTTTCAGGTTTTGGGTGTTGTCGGAGATCAAGGCTTGAGGTACTCCATAACGTGACAAGATATTTTCCTTGAAGAATCTCGTTACAGTCCTCTGGGTGACATGAGTAAGCCAAAATGCCTCTACCCACTTAGTGAAGTAATCTATAGCTACTAGGATGAATCGACGTTCGCGTAGTGCCTTCAGCGTTATTGGACCTATGGCATCTATTTCCTACATTGAGAAATACCACGGGGCCACTAGGTAATGCAAGTCTGTCAGGAATAAATGGATCTGGTCACCGTGTACTTGACATCTCTGACATCTTCTCACAAAGTTTACACAATCGTCCTCTATGGTTAACCAAAAATGACCACTTCGTAGGATCTTCTTGGACAATATGAATCCGCTCATGTGTGGTCCGCATATTCCACTATGAACCTCCTTCATGAATTGAATTGCTTCTAGGGTGGCGACACACCTTAAAAAACCTAAGTCTGGTGATCTCTTATATAGGATGTTGCCGCTGAGAAATAATTAGCCCACTAGTATTCACTAGGTTCTTCAACTTAGGCTATCGGCCCCTACAAGATATTCTTGGTTTCTTAAGAACCGTAGAAAATCTACGGATCAAAGTTCTTCATCCTCTTCAACCTCTATCTGGTTACAATGTGCTGGTTGTCAGTGTATCCAGACAATTACGGGGATCTTTTCATCTTCGTCATTGATCACTGATATGATGGATGCTAACGTTGCAAAGGCATGAACGAAATCATTCTTAAGTTGTGGTACGTGTTCAAACTTAATTTTTGAGAATGTTTCACAGAGGTCGAGTAAGTAGTTGTACTGGATTAGTTTGGCTTCTTTTGTCGCGTTTTTATCGGAGATCTGGTTTATGATATGCTCTGAGTCCCCGTATACTATCAGTTCTTTGATTTCAAGCTCTTGTCTAACTTTAAACCCATGATTCAGGCTTTGTAATTGGTGGTGTTATTGGTGTTGGTGAATGTCAGCTTACCTGCAACTGGAAAGTGTTGACCTTGCTGAGAGATTAGGACGACACCGACGTCGACCCCTTTCAAGTTGCTAACTCCATCGAATTACATTTGTTGTATCTGCTCATCCTTGTCTCTAGTCGATAATGGAATAGGTTCGTTAGGAAACTCAGTCTCCATGGACCCTTCGTCGGCTCTTGGGTTATCAGCAAGTTGGTCAGCGATTGCTTGGCCTTTAATTGCTTTCTGGGTCACATATACAATTTTAAACTCAGTTAAAAACATTTGCCACTTGGATATTCTTCTAGTGGGCACAAGCTTTTCAAATATGTACTTGAGATGATCTATTTTGGCTATCAAGTGAGTAGTGAAGTACAGCAAATAGTTGCTCAACCTTTGAGCAGTCCAGGCTAATGTGCAATAAGTTTTCTCTAGTTCTGAGTATCTTTCTTTGTATGAGAGAAATATTTTGCTGACATAGTAGATGGATTGTTCCTTTTTACCTAAACTATCATGTTATCCCAACATTGTACCCATAGAAGTTTCGAGGACGGTAAGGTATAGGAACAACGGTCTTCCTTGTTAAGGCGGTACCAGAACTAGAGGGTTCAACCGATAGGCTTTAACTTTTTCCAAGTAGCCTTGGAATTCTTTGTCCCATTTCCCATTTGATTAATTTCTCAGTAGTTTGAAGACCAGTTCACAAGTTGTCAATTGCGAAATAGAATGGGCGATAAAATTCACTTTCCCAAGGAAACCACGAATTTCCTTTTCTATTCTAGGTGCTGGCATTTGTAGTATAGATTTTATCTTGGTGGGATCAATTTTGATCCCTCGTCAATTAACTATGAATCCTAGAAGCTTACCAAATACAACTCCGAATGCAACTTAGCAAGATTGAGTTTTAGCTGGAATGTCTGAGACAATTGAACATTTTCTTCAAGTGTTCCAAATGGTCTTTATCTTCCCTCGATTTCACTATCATGTCATCCACATATACCTCAATTTCTTTATGGATTATGCCATGGAACAAGGTTTTCATGGCTCTCTAATAAGTTTCTCCTGTGTTCTTAAGTCCAAATGGCATGGATCGGCAACAGAATACCCCCAAGCCGTCGTGAATGCGGTCTGGTGCTTTTTTTGGTGCTTCAACCAGGATCTGGTTGTACCCACAGAATTCATCTGTAAACAATGAAATCCTACACCTGGCAGTATTATCCAGGATGATGTGGATATTTGACAGTAGGAAATCATCATTCTAGCTTACTCAATTGAGGCCTCTATAGTCAACACAAACCTAGATTCTTCCATCTTTCTTGGGTACTGGCACTATATTACTCAACTATTCGCAGTAAGTAGAGAATTCGATGAGCTTCGAAATACTTTATGATCTCTTCTTTAACTTTCAGGCTAATATCGGGTTGCATCTTCCGAAGCTTCTGCTTGATTAGTCTGCTCCTTCCTTGATGGGAAGCTTGTGTGTCACGATGTCAATTGATAGTCCTACCATGTCATCATAACACCATGCGAAAACATCCTGACATTCCTTTAACAGGAATATCAGGTCTTCTCTCTCTTGGTTAATAATCAACTTCCCAATCTTTGTTTCTTTTGGACTTTTTGGATTTCCTAATTTTACTATTTCAGTCTCGCCTTAACTTGGGATAGGCCGTTCTTCAAATCTTTCAAAGGCTTTTCGTACCTCTTTGGTGTTCTCTAGAATAGGATAATCTTCTGTCTTAATTTTAAATAACTCCTAAATTGTTTCCTTGCCTAAATCATACTCATTGGGAAGAGGTAGTTCATTATTATATGGATTATATTCAAGTTTATTTAGGCACCTGTAAAGTAAACACAAAAGTTTGATTTTATATATGTTATTATCTTAGCACGTCTAGTATTGCAGTACAAAAAGATAAATTCAAAAAGTAAAAAATGAGCCTAGAGATATTATAATCTCTGCTATCTGGTGCCTAGTCAGATAAGAGATGTTACAGATGTTTGTTGATTATCGAGCTCCTCGTTGCACTGGGATTGGACGAGCTTCCTAATTACTGAGGCTACTAGCTGGCTCTACTACTCTGACGTCATCTCTTTCCTCGTTGATCATCCAAACTGACTCCTCTGACCATAGTACTGGAAGGTTAGGCTTGGTTCGTTGGGGGTCATCGCGAAGTCTGGTTTGTCTTTATTCTCTTCTTTATTAGCTTGGACTGTGCTAGTGGCGAACGAAAAGTTTACTCAAACATGATGTATCATCCCCAGTTCTCCATTCTTCCCAAGTCTTTTGTCAAATCCCCTAGTTAGTCTTGGATCAAATCCTAGTCCATATGAGTCTAGTTTATGTCTGATCCTTAATAAGGATTGCATTCTTGCTTTGCCCTTATCGATGTTTATCTCCAGGTTGTAGTTCATGAGGTTCATATGGGTAGCCAAAACAATGGTAGCAATGGACAATTTAGATGTTGGTAGTAGACTTCCTTCTTGAACATATGAAGCACTAGCAATGTTGAATGCTTGGAAAGAAGCTGCTTTGCTGGCATGCTCGACTATTATTACGGGTTCAGCAAGGGTTCGGTGGATGACATGATCTTCCATAGCATAGATGGTGATAAATTTCATCTTATGGTGGATGGATAAAAGAATTGCCCAGCTAGATGTATCCAGGGCCTTTTGAGGAGTAGGTTATAAGCAGTCAGTGTATCTAGGATATACAGGTCTATTTGAAAAGTGATCGGGCCTATGATGATTGGTAGCATAATTTCTCCCATGGATTCTTTTTTTTCTCCGTCGAAGGCTCTAATGATGATAGTAGTGTTCTAGATTAGGCCCTTGTTCACCCCTATCTTCTTTAGTGTACTCAGAGGACATATGTTGATACGGACCCATTGTCTACGAGAACTCTATAGAGGATGAAATCCCGATACCACACTGATATGTCGAGAGGTTTGATGTGCCTAGTTCATTCTGAGGATATCTCATCGTCAGTAATGGTTAGGAGATTAGGGTTGAGGATATTGTAAGACCTCAATCGTAGCACGTACGTCATTTTAGTTGCATTTTAGAGTAACTGGGAAAAATTCGAGGTGAAATTGGGTCAATAAAAATTCAAATTAAAAATTTAGGGGTCAATTCGCAAATTTAGAAACATTAAATCCAAACTTTGGGAGGTAAATTGACATTTGACTTTTAATTAAAACTTTTAGGGGTGAAATTGTAATTTAAGAAAATCTTAAAAGTGGACTTGGACTAAAATGAAGATTTTAAGAAGTTAGGAGGAGAAAAGAGTAATTTAACAAAAGTTTATTTATATATGTGTGTGTGTGATCGTGAGCAGCCGGCCGGAAGGAGAGAGATGAGCAGCGACATGGCAGGAGGAGCTCAATGCTTAGACCACTAATTATATGCATATAAATAATTGTCATGCATGTAATGATCACCAAAAATCTCAAAGAAAAATCTGAAAACAAAGAAGAAAGAGAGAGAAAATCGGAGTGTCGGTGAGGTCTTGTAATCGTCGGCGGTGTGGGTACTTTGTCCGGTGAATTTCATGTGCGTGTTGTTGTCACCGGTGTGTATCGTCGTTCATCCGGTGAGTGGGAGTAATTCGGTCGGCCGATCAGTGTGTGACTGTGTGTGTGTCTTGTTTTTTGTTCATCATCGTCGGAGATGTGGGAGTTGTCCGGCAGTCAGTGTTTCGTGCGGGTGTATTGTCCGTTCGTCCGTTGTGGGTGTGTGGGCGTGATCAAAGCAGTGATCGGCGGGGGAACTCATCGGCAGCAGTGCTACGGTTCACCGACGATCGTGTGTGGGTATGTGTTCGATCCAAAGATGTGCATGGGTGTGGATGCTGAGTGCGTGTATTTCGGTGCATATGTATGAGCCGTTATGTGGGCTGTTGTGTGTATGTGTCTGTTCATCCGTGTGTGCGGCGTGTGTGTGTGTGTGTCTTGTCCCTTCTATCCGTCAGTTGTGTGTATGTGTGCTACGATTTGCGGGTGTATTTGATCAGGCGTGTGTATATGCGTGTGTGCTACTGATCAGTTCAGTGGGGTGGGTGTGATCGTCGTAGGGTGTGATCGGTGAAAGTGGGTTGATCGGCGGTGAAGGTGTACCGGCGAGAACCCACATCAGAAACGGAAACAGGGGAGAGAGAGGGACGGCTGGGAACCAAAGAAGAAGAAGAAGAAGAAGGAATAAGAAGGAAAAAAAAAAAGAGAAAAAAAAAAGGGATAAAATTACACAAACAACCCAGAATAAAAACCAAAAACCCAATTTGCTACCGAATGGGGATTCAGAAACAGGACTAGGGCCTGCACTACATGTAGAGAATGGGAAATTACAGAACTAGGGCCTACACTACATGATTAGGTTATTTTTGCATAAAATATTAATTTAGGCCCTGTCACTATTAGGTTCGCAGGCACCGGAGTCTCGGTAGAGAGTAGTCGGTGAAAGTTTTGCGGACCGTATAGCCAGGTGAGTCTACTGTCTTCTTGCTAAACTATTTTTATATCTATATATGATAGAAAATGGTTGTATTTATATTAGATGCTTTTAAAATCTTGTGGATCAAGCAGGTTTTGGGTGAATTGGTAAAATGGATTTTCGTGAGATTACGACAGTTTTAAAAAAGAATACGAAAAATGGTTTTTCGTTGGATTTGATAGTTTAAAAAGAGAATGGAAAATACCTATTTTTCTAAACATATCTGGTTTTCTAAAAACAAGGGTGGGAGAAATGGTTTTTATTGAAATCGGTGGTACAAAGGTGAAAAAATGGGTTTTACTGAAATTGGTGGTACTTTTAAAAAGGAGAGTGAAAAACATGATTTTGGAAATTCTCCCCGAAAGGGGTGTGGTTTATATTCTCCCCATAAGAGGTGTGGATTTTTGACGATGTGGTGTGAAAATATATTTCTTCCCATAAGGGATGTGGATTTTTAACTATATTGATGATTTTAACGATGCCATAGTTGTTCTCCCCGAAAGGGGTGTGAAATATATTTCTCCCCGTAAGAGGTGTGAATTCTTCCCATGGGATGTGGATGTTTCTCCCCGTGAGGGGTGTGGATTATATTTCTCCCCAAAAAGAGAAGTGGATATTTCATAGGAAAGCATTCCTACGGATGTTACGGTACTGTTGCAAGTCCCGATCAAGAGGTTAAAACGATCACTAGGGCTGGCCAGTGTGTATGTTTGAGGTGTGTGTTAGAATTGTGTGCTTAAAAAATATATTTGAAATGTGTGCTTGAGATGTGGTGTTTTACGTATATTGGCTAATTTGATATTTATGATCATGAAGATTAGTATGATTTTTATATTAGTTGGATTTGAATGAAACTTAATTATATCACTTTATTTTCCCTGCTTCTATATTGGAGATTTTACGAGCTATGTTATATTTATAACTTACGCTTGATCCATTTAGATGTTATAGATATGAATTATTATTATAAAATGTTTTTACTAAGAAGGCAGTACACTCGCAGGTGAAGCAGTTAGGAATCGGTCCCCTACTAGCGCTTGGTAGAGTCCTACGATGGAGTCATGTGGAGGGTTGAGATGAGCTTTCTGAGACGAACCTGTGAGGGGATTTATGGTATTATATTTCGCTGTTAGTATATTTGGGAAATGGGTGTGTTCCCATAACAGAATATGTATAGCTTCTTATAGATGATGGTTTATTTATATATATGCATGTTGTCATGTAATAGATGGTTGGTTGGTTGTTTTCGGTGATGTCTTGATGTCGTCACGCCAGCCCGGGATGTCGAGATTTCGGGACGGGTCGTGACAGATATTCTCTACTATATTAGTGAATTGATCCTGTGATATGGAACTTGGTACATGGGCCTCATTTAGGACTTTCAGTAGTGCATTTCGATATACTTATGAGGTTATTAGCAACTATAGGATCGAAATCTTTGCCAGTGCTTTACTCAATTTCTTAACGACCTTATACTCAGTGTTCTTAGCTACCTTCAGGAATTCATGTACTTCCTCCTTAGTGGCCGTCTTCTTAGGGATACCCTTGGGTTCTTTGTCTAGTACTTTCAGTAAGTCTGGGGTGGCAAATACTCTTCCACTCCGAGTAATACCTCCGATCTCATCTACTTGGTCTTCTATCCTGACAACATTGGTTTTGATCATTGTAGAGTAGTTCCAAGGCACCTCTTTCAAATCTTTCACTAGTTTTTGCTTTGGTGTTTTGCAGATTAGTATGGTTTTTGGTCGAATCATTATCGGGTTCAAACAAGCTTGCGATTTTATGGTGAAGCGAGAACCTTCTATGCCGCTCAATTGGTTGAGGTTTAGCTTTATAAATCCACAGTCGAGTATGTTAATCCAGGGATTGTCCTGATTCGGATAGCTTGATCATCTACCCTGGATGCTGAAGTTCACCTTTATAGGGGGAATATTTTACCACTAGATTTCTGAGGCTTGGTTAGATTTGTTGTCCTCGTCATCCCAACTTGCGTAATTGAGGTCAAATATTTTCTTACGGGGAAGCAGAGTTTTGTTTCTTGAAGGTTCCTTCTTAGATAGCTGAAATATGTTAAGGACTTGTCCGACTATGACAGTTGTATCAATGACATTTTTGTTCTGCGTATCAATCTTTTCCCGCATTCGGTGTAATTATTTTCTCCCTTGAGAAGTTCCTCCTTCTTTACCTATTAGTTTCAAATTTTCACCTATCATATATCCCTTACCCTTGTTGTTTTCTTTGTCGAATTCACTTCCCCGACCTGTAGGAGAGATAGGTCTATCATTCGTAAGTGAGACCAACATGTCTATCCAATAGGCTTTAGGGTAATTTTGGGCCTCTACCCATACTACTCCTGGTAGTTTGGGATTAGTTTTTTATATTCCGGTATAGTCGTTCGAATCGGTCTCCCAATCTCGTCCGACCATGTTGACAATTGGAGTTGAGTGATCATGCTTAGGCAATGGGTTTTGTTGACAGTTAGGCTGGGATGTCTCCCATTCCTTAGGGAAACATATCACCTTGGCTTGTATAAGATCCTCTATCTCATTTTTCAGATTGCAGCAATTGTTAGTAGGATGACCCGGTGCTCTAGAATGATAAACGCAGAACTGGTTTGGGTTGTAGTTTGGATTATTAATGTTGGTTTGGTTTGGGCATATAGGCTCAAGTATTTTGTTTTTAACATATTACTCAAAGATATGAGAAAGGGTTATAGGGAGACAGGTAAATTGCCTTGGTTCTTTTTACCATTGATTGGGTTTGTAGTTCTATTGGTAGTTGGATGGGTTTGGAAGCCATGGCGGGGCTTTATAAGGAGGTTGGTATGGATATGGGTTGTATGCTAGAGTTGGAAAATGAGCAAATTGAGGTGATGACATAAACTATGGTGGTGCAAGTTGAGGTAGTGGTGTGATTTGAGGTAGTGGTGCGTATTGAGATGGTAGTACATATTGAGGTGGAGGTACATATTGAGGTGGTTACTTTTTGGAAGATTTGGTTTTCAAACATAAGAGGATTAGGTTTCTGGTATTTGTAATGAGGTTGGAAGTTTTGTTGTTTCCTTTTATCATGGCCTACCATTGTCACCTCAAGGCCTTTTTTCTTAGGTGCTACTCTCTTATGCTCCTGTTCAGTCGGTTTTTGAATTTTGTCGGTCCTAATGCCTTCTTCTATATACTCCCTTTCGAAGGATCACGTCATATAATGATCCTTCAGTGTGTTCAGTAAAGGCTTATAGTAACGGTGAGGCTAAGCTTATATGAACATTTGGACCACCTCAGCTTCTTACTTGTGCGACTCTATCCCTCAATCGAACAACACATTCTCATAAACTTTTCCCACTTTTCCTAGTCAAGGTTTCAGAGAGAAATCTTATCCAGTGATACTTCTTGATTATAGTTATATTGTTCGCAAAAAGACATTAACTATGTCAAGGAATTTCTTCACCTTTGAATGTTCAATCGTCGCAACGAGCGGCAGGTCCGTCTAACGATTGTTGGAAGAGTTGGATGACCAATGCCTCGTTATGGATATATTCTCCCATCTTATTTTTATAACTCTAGATGTGCCAGTCTGGGCACCCTGAACTATTGTATTTCGTGAAAATGGGCATGTTAAAGTTGTCGGGGAACTTTACTTGAGGTACAGAAGACAACTCGAGGAATCGGGCATTAGTTCCCGAGTCTCCCTTCTTCACTTCTTGGATTTCCCTTTCCATTCGTAGTAATTTGTCTGTCGGTAGGGATGTTTTCTTGAATTGCTCTTTCACCTCTCTTTTGAATTGGTCGTTGGTTTCTGGTACAACTGGGATAGTGTTTGGTTCAGCCAAAGTAGTACTTAGGTTTGGGTTATTAACAGTTAGAGTAATTTGTGGCTTAGGTTTAGTAGGGATTGTTTCTTCGGTAACCGGGATAGGTGAGAGGTTGATTTTATCTATATATTTCCTTTCCAAATTTGGTAGTTTTCGAGTGTTCTACTAGTGTTTTCATTCATTTTTGTTTGTTTTTATTCAGATCAAATGTTATGGGTGAAAACGGTTGCAAATCAGGCCCATCGGTAGGACGTCAGTAAAGAAATGAGTGCAAAAAGGGCCTTTTGGTGTTCTGCCTTGGGCGTGGTACAGCGTGCTCCTTACGTGTTGCAACACACCACCTAAAAGCCCATAGGCCTTGTGAGCTCTTGCATGCTGCAGCTCGCTCCTTGAGTGCTGCAATGCTGTTACACCAGCTGGCAAAGCATGTTTAGCCATTTTTAGTTTTTTTTTGAGAAATCTATAAATATCCCTTGATGCCTCCTTTGTTGAGGACGTTTTTGGAGCCCTAAGATCAAACTAAAGCCAAGAGATCACCATTGGAGAAGAGGAAACGACATTGAGCGAATCTTTCGGAAGTGGAATCATCCACTCTTCAGATTTGGCTATCTTCTCTTCCATTCTCTCTTTCATTTTATACTCCTAGTTGGTTAATTTAATGATGTATCTCTCATTTGTTGTTCAATATTTGGTTATGGCCATGTGTGGCTAAATATTTATTGTCTAGGGATTAATGTAGTTCACAAGTATTGTGTTTAAGTAAATCTATGTTTTGCAAATAGGTGTTCATCCCTATTCGATTGGGTTTACTGTTTTATCACATCCATTTTATGCTTGTATATGATATTGCAGTTGATTTGAGAATACGAGGTTTGACACTCGGGAGAGGTATCCCCGAATTCGGACTAGGTTTAAACACAACACAAGTTTTAATGTTTCAGGAGTTTATTAGAACGTGTGCAATCCATATGGTTGCGGCAAGATGCATGTAATCGTTTAAACTCTTGATAGGGATATCAGTTTTGACGTGGTTACATATTCACTCACTTTACACTCAGGAGAGGTAGTGAGTGAGTTTTAGAAATCTAGATTGTTGAATAGGTTGATAACCATTAGTGTAAACTAGACTAAATCAAGCATGTATGAGTGAACGAAGTTAATCCCTAGATAATTATTTACTATAGAATTTATTCCAAGTATCGTAGTTTAATTTGTTTTCATATTTTGAACATATCTTTAAATCGTCTAGATAAAATTGAGTTATTCTAATTATAGTACTTAACTTGTTCTAACGATAAATCCCAATGGATGATACTCGATCTTCGGATCACTTTATTACTTGTTGACCTCGTGCTCTTACAAGTAATCCTACCGCATAAAAATATCACAACAAGTTTTTGGCACCGTTGCCGGAGATTTAAAGTTAGAAATTAAGTTGATATTACTACCAAGTAAGTCAATATTAATTTAGACACTCTTTTGTTTTATTTATTTTTGTTTAATCGTTTTTGTTGGTTGTGGTGATTGACAGTGTATGCAACGTAGCCGTAGCTTGGAATTCCTTGCTCTTGATCCAGAAATTGAACATACATTAAGGAGGTTAAGGAAATAAAGGAGAAACCAAGCTCCAGAAATGGCCGATGGTGGTAATGATCGTGTACCACGACAACCGCTGGTGCCTCAAGCACTACCGCAAGAACCACTAGAACCTGAAGTACAACAACAGTAGGTCCTTCGAGATTACTACAGACCCGTCATGTTCAAAAACTATTCAGGGATCTGGAGGCAACCAATCCAAGACAACAACTTTGAGTTGAAACCCGTCCTTATCAACATGGTTCAACAGAACCAATATGGCGGGAATCTACATGAGGATTTAAACATCCATCTAGCAACGTTCTTGGAGATATGTGACACCGTGAAGATAAATAGAGTCACGGAGGATGTCAATCGGCTAAGGCTATTCCCATTCTCTATTCGAGACTGAGCTTGAGGTTGGTTTCAATCCGTCCAACCAGAAAGAACTACCTCAACTGTTCCTCACTAAGTTCTTTCCTCCATTGAAGACGTCACAATTGAGAGGCCAAATTGCTCAATTTCACCAAAGATATTATAAACCACTCCTTAAGGCATGAGAGCGATTCAAGGACTTGTTGAGAAAATACCCCCAACACGGATATCAAGATTGGTTTTAAACCCAACTCTTCTACAATGGGTTGGACGAACAGACGAGAATGATCGTGGATGCCACATCTGAAGGTTCTTTGTTATCTAAAACTCCTGACGAGAAGATAGCAACCAATAATTACCAATGGCCCAATGAGCGTAATGTGGGATGAAAGGTAGCCACTATTCATGCTACCTTGTTGGCCCAAGTTTCGAAACTCATGGAACAACTTGTCGCTTTCTCCACCAGAGATGCCTCATCAAGTTGGGAAACAAAAAATGTGTCAAGTACTTCTGATGAGAACCAACAAGCAACATCAAAGGGCACATTGCATATCCCGAGTGGGCCCATTACTAGGATAAGATCCAAGAAGATCAAAGAAGTGCTTAGTGGGCTAATTCAAGAGTTTGGGGCTGAATTGAAAACAATAAAGCCCAAATTAGGCCCAAATGACGATCAAGGCCTAATCCATCTTATCAAATCAAGTGAATGGGTTTAGACATGAACTCAAATGAACCAAGTCATGTGGACCACGAAATTCTCAGCATATATATTTTATTTATTAGTCTTTTATTTTTAATTTAGTTATTTATTTGATAATTTGTAAGGCAAGATTGCCAATTTAGCCTTTTCCTTTTTCGATTACGAATTAGTTATTTCTTTTTTAGATTAGAAGTAGGGTTTCCTTATTTCTCTAGGATTCCTTAGTCCTCTAGGGTTTCTCTTTAGTTCTATTGTGGCCGCCACTATTCATGTACTGTTCAGCGACATTATTAACGGCTGCACTATTCACTAGCTAGGGTCTTTTCTTTTATCTATTTAAGAGACTTGTATCCCATGGAAAATGATACATTATTTTTTATTAATAAAATTGTGAGAGTTTTCTCTTTAGTCCTTCAAAGAACTTTTCCTGAACCTATCAAGAGTTTCTTGTGGTGTTCAAACTTATATCTTTGGCTCGTGATTCATTATAATCATTGGGTCAAGATCATTATACCATTGGTTCACGTTTCGTTCATAAACGTTGGGTCAAGGTAATCTATCTTTCAATTTCTGTATTTTTAGTTTGCTCAAAATCTGATTTAGTTTCGATCTTCACAAAGAAATCCTAAGTTGGTTTTGATTCTCACTAATCCTTGGTGAGGTTTGCATCATTTGGTAATCAGAACAAGGTCTAAATCAGGTTTCATCTATCCTTTTTCTTTTATGTTCATTCATATCTAATCCTTCATAAAAAAAAAAATTCTTGGCCAAATTATATCATAAGATCAATTGCGGGTTTTTTTTCGTTCTAATTCAAATCTGGTCCGATCTTGAAAAAAATCGTAGTGCGTCTTTGTTCTGATCATATTTTTCGTTTAAATATTGTGCTTCTTCAAATCTCGATTTAAAGTTGCTACTTTTCAAAAAAAAAAAAAAAGAGAGAGAGAAAATTTAGCAGCCCCCCGCAACAAAAATTAAGAATAATTTCTTCTTATTCTATTCCATAAACTTTTCTTTGTGCTCTTCTTGTTCCATTTGTTTCGTTCCTAAAATCTCATTCTTAGTGAATCAAATTGTTGAGTTTGGATTGCTACAAAGAAATTTTTGATTGAGATTGGTTAAGTTCAATAAAGAACTAAAAGAGGGAACTAAAGAGTGGAAAAAGGCAAGAGAGTGTGAGCTTATAAGAAGGTAAAAGCTGAATTTGAGTGATACACGAGTGGAGTGACATAGTTTGAATGCAAACACGTGAGGGAGTGTTTATGAGGTTTGCTAACTTTGTTTTGCAGGTTACTAAACATGTCTCGAGAAACAAACAGAGGCTCATCCGATGAAGCACATGAAAAGATGGACATAATGGACGTAAAAGTTTTCTACAAGGCCTTGGGGAAAAATTTTCAACAGTTGAACTTGCGGTTTGATGAAGTGCATGAGCGACTTGACAAAGATGAGTCTAGTGCACAAAGGGGCATCTACCGAGAGCTCCTAATGTGCAACAAAAAAAGAGAAATCAACCTCAGTTCGAGTATGAAGATGATTATAGGGATGACCTAGATGAAGACGATCGTGCCTCTAATGCAAGCTTGGGCAGATTTGGAAGTGGACATGGGAATAGAGTAGATAGACATGGGGAGAGGATTGATAATAACTTGGGAAGCATCAAGGTGAAGATACCCTCATTCCAAGGGGAAAACGATCCTGAAGCATACTTGGAGTGGGAGAAAAAGGTGGAGTTGATCTTTGAGTACGACAACTACTCTAAGGAGAAAAAGGTAAAACTCATTGTGATTGAGTTTATTGACTATGCTATAATATGGTGGGATCAACTTGTGATAAACAGGAGGAAGAACCATGAGAGGCCTATCGTGACGTGGGCGGAAATGAAGGTCATCATGAGGAGGCGGTTTGTCCCTAGTCACTACTATAGGGACTTGTATCAGAAATTACAAAGCCTTACGCAAGGCTATCGGAGCATGGATGATTACTACAAAGAGATAGAGGTCTCTATGATCTGGGCTAATGTCAAGGAGGATAGAGAAGCTACCATGGCAAGGTTCTTGAATGGGCTGAATCGGGACATTGCCAACGTAGTGGAGTTGCAACATTATGTGGAGTTGGAGGACATGGTTCACATGGCCATAAAAGTGGAATGACAGTTTAAAAGGAAAGGAACTCGGTCATTTCAAAATTCAAGCTCCTCTAATTAATGGAGGCCAAATGGGAAGAAGGACAAAGGGGATGTTTCAAAGTCTAAAATCAAATCCCCAAAAAGGAGAGATGATGTTCCCATTGCCAACAAAGGTAAAACCGAAACCAAACTCATAACCATGATATTAAATGTTTTCGTTGTTTGGGAGAAGGTCACATAGCCTCACAATACCCAAATAAGAGGACCATGATTGCACGTGTTGATGGAGAGGTGGAAATCGAAAGTGAGAGTGATGATGATCAGATGCCACAACTTGAGGATGCTTGTGATGATGATGTGGAGTACGCGGTGGGGGAGAGTCACTTGTGGCAAGGCGTGCTCTAAGTGCCCAAGTTGCGGAGGATGACATAGAATAACAAAGGGAGAATATATTTCATACTAGATGTCACGTAAACAACAAGGTATGTAGTATGATCATTTATGGGAGAAGTTGCACTAATGTGGCTAGCACTACTTTAGTAGAGAAACTGAATTTACCTACATTGAAACACTCTAGACCTTATAAATTGCAGTGGTTGAATGATTGTGGGGAGGTTCGAGTAAATAAGCAAGTGTTAGTTTCCTTTTCGATTGGGAAGTGCAAGGATGAAGTACTTTGTGATGTTCCAATGCATACGGGTCACATATTGTTAGGCAGGCCACGGCAATTTGATAGGAAGGTTATTCATCACGGGTTCAAGAATGGGCACTCATTCGTCAAAGATAATAAAACCATTACTCTTGTGCCGTTGACTCCAAAACAAGCATATGAGGATCAAATGAAATTGAAAAAAGAGAATGAGTTGAAAAAAACTTGTGAGATCGAGAGTTAAAAAAAAAGATAAGAAAAAAGAGAGTGAAAACATAAAAGAGAGTGAAAAGCAAAAAAGAAGTGGAAAAAATAAGAGAAAAACAGAGAAACAAGTGAGCTTTTACGCTAAGGCGAGTGATATCAAGGGTGCTTTGTATGCAAATTGGCCTATATTTGTACTATTGTACAAAGAGGCGTGTTTTAGTGCTAACGAATTTTGACCAATCTTTACCTAGTGTTGTTGTTTCCTTGTTGTAGGAATTTGAGGACGTGTTCCCTAACGATGTGCCTAGTGGATTGCCACCTATTCGAGGCATTGAGCATCAAATTGACTTTGTACCGGGTGCAACAATTCCTAACCGACCGGCCTATAGGAGTAATCCAGAGATGAAGAAGAAACTTTAAAGGCAAGTGGAGGAGTTGCTAGCCAAGGGACACACAAGAGAAAGCATGAGTCCGTGCTCAATACCGGTACTACTTGTGCCTAAGAAAGATGGAACTTGGCGTATGTGTGTTGATTACCGAGCTATTAACAACATTACGGTAAAGTATCGACATCCCACTCCAAGGCTAGATGATATGTTAGATGAGTTGCATGGGTCATGTATTTTCACTAAAATTGATTTGAAAAGTAGGTATCACCAAAGTAGGATGAAAGAAGGTGATAAATGGAAAACTGCCTTTAAAACTAAATATGGACTGTATGAGTGGTTTGTAATGCCTTTTGGGCTAACTAATGCACCAAGTACATTCATGAGGTTAATGAATCATGCATTGCGTGCATTTATAGGCAAGTTTGTTGTGGTCTATTTTGATGATATTTTGGTGTATAGTAAGAGTTTAGATGAGCATATTGATCATTTTCATTGTGTGCTTGATGTTCTAAGAAAAGAAAAACTATATGCAAATTTAAAAAAATGTTTCTTTTGCTTGGACAAAGTTGTGTTTCTTGGCTATGTTGTTAGTTCGGAAGGGATTGCGGTGGATGAGGAAAAGGTAAAGGCTATCAAAGAATGGCCCACACCTAAGTCAATCACGGAGGTAAGAAGTTTTCATGGTTGGCTAGTTTTTATCGTCGATTTGTTAAAGATTTTAGTACACTAGCCGCACCACTCACTGAAATTGTCAAAAAATTCATGGATTTGAAATGGGGTATGGAGTAAGAGCGTGCATTTAATGAGATTAAAGAACGGTTATGTGGTGCTTCTTTATTAGCATTACCTAATTTTTCTAAAACTTTTGAGATTGAGTGTAATGCTTCAGGAATAGGCATTGGAGCTGTTTTGATGCAGGAAAATCGGCCAATATCATACTTTAGCGAAAAGCTAAATGGAGCTTTTTGCGTTGGTGAGAGCATTGGAGACTTGGTAACATTACCTGTAGCCGAGAGAGTTTGTTATACATACCGATCATGAGTCCTTGAAGCACTTGAACGAACAAGGTAAGTTAAATAGAAGGCATGCCAAGTGGATGGAATTCATTGAAACCTTCCCTTATGTAATTAAATACAAACAAGGTAAGGAAAATATTGTGGTTGATGCACTTTCCAGAAGGTACACCCTTGTCTCTACATTAAATGCAAAGCTACTGGGGTTTGAATATGTTAAAGAATTGTATGCTAATGATAATGATTTTGCTAGTGCGTTTGGTGCATGTGAGAAGACAGCGTTTGGTAAGTTCTATAGACTAGATGGGTACTTGTTTAGAGAAAATAGACTTTGCGTGCCTAATATTTCTATGCGTGAGTTACTCGTGCGTGAAGCACATAGGGGTGGTTTCATGGGTCATTTTGGTGTGAGAAAGACATTAGACGTGTTACATGAACACTTCTTTTGGCCAAAGATGAAACTTGATGTGGAGAGAGTTTGTGCTAGGTGTGTTACGTGTAGGCAAGTCATATCTAGAGTCTTACCACATGGATTATACACTCCCTTGCCTGTACCTAGTGTGCCTTGGACGGATATTTCCATGAATTTTATTTTAGGCTTGCCTAGGTCAAGGAAATGTAGGGATTTGACTTTTGTGGTTGTTGATAGGTTCTCTAAGATGGCACATTTCATATCTTGTAATAAAATTATGATCGTGATGTTAAGTTCATTAGCTATTTTTGGAAAGTCTTGTGAGAAAAGATAGGAACTAAATTATTGTTCTCAACTACTTGTCACCCCCAAACGGATGGACAAACCGAGGTAGTAACTTGAACTTTATCTACTTTGTTGCGTACTATAATTCAAAAGAACTTGAAAATTTGGGAGGATTGTTTGCCGTTCATTGAATTTTCTTATAATCGGAGCATTCATTCTACGATTGATTTTTCACCATTTGAGATTGTTTATGGTTTTAATCCACTAACTTCTTTAGATTTGTTACCTTTGCCAGTCAATGAGAGGGCTAGTTTGGATGGACAAAAGAAGGCTGAGATGGTGAAGAAACTCCATGAAAGTGTACGACAACACATAGAGAAGAAAAATGAGCAATATGCAAAGAAAGCAAATAAGGGTCGTAGACGAGTCATCTTTGAACCAGGTGATTGGGTTTGGCTGCATATGAGAAAAGAAAGATTTCTAACCCATAGGCGGACCAAGCTACATCCTAGAAGGGATGGTCCATTTCAAGTCCTTTAGAGGATCAATGATAATGCATACAAGTTGGATCTTCCAGGTAAGTGTAACGTTAGTGCTACATTTAATGTTTCTGATCTTTCTCCGTTTGATGTAGGTGAAGATTCGAGGTCAAATCCTTTTGAAGAAAATGGGGATGATGAGAACCAACAAGCAATATCAAAGAACACATTGCATGTCTCGAGTGGGCTGATTACTAGGGCAAGATTCAAGAAGATCAAAGAAGCGCTTAATGGGCTAATTCAAGAGCTTTGGGATGAATCGAAAACTATAAAGCCCAAATTAGGCCCAAATGACGATCAAGGCCTAATCCATCTTATCAAAGCAAGTGAATGGGTTTAGACAGGAACTCAAATGGACCAAGTCATGTGGACCACGAAATTCTCAGCATATTTATTTTATTTATTAGTGTTTTATTTTTAATTTAGTTATTTATTTGACAATTTGTAAGTCAAGATTGCCAATTTAGCCTTTTCCTTTTTAGATTAGGAATTAGTTATTTCCTTTTTAGATTAGGAGTAGGGTTTCCTTATTTCTCTAGGATTCCTTAGTCCTCTAGGGTTTCCTTTTAGTTCTATTGTGGCCCCCACTATTCATGTACTGTGCATTGACACTGTTCAAGCTGTACTATTCACTAGCTATGGTTTTTTCTTTTATCTATTTAAGAGACTTGTATCCTATGGAAAAAGATACATTATTTTTTATTAATAAAATTGTGAGAGTTTTCTCTTTAGTTCTTCAGAGAACTTTTCCTGAACTTATCAAGAGTTTCTTGTGGCGTTCAAACTTATATCTTTGGTTCGTGATTCGTTATAATCATTAGGTCAAGATCATTATACAATTGGTTCGCGTTTCGTTCATAAACGTTGGGTCAAGGTAATCTATCTTTCAATTTCTGTATTTTTAGTTTGCTCAAAATCTAATTTAGTTTCGATCTTCATGAAGAAACCCTAAGTTGGTTTCGAGTCTCACTAATTCTTGGTGAGGTTTGCATCAACTTCCCAACCAGGGATTAATAGTGAGTTCGGAAAATGCCATTTCTTCAACAACTGGGCCTATACCTTTAGGCCCGCCAACAACATCCCAACTCATTATCACCCCAAGATTCAAAATCACGAAACTTTCTCTTATGCGAACAACCATAATAATTTACGAGTTCCTCCTGGATATTCTTTGCAAACACAAGGATTCTAGCAGAAGCAACCAAGTCATCCTTTGCAACAACATTTTGTGGAAAGAAATAAGCCACCAGTGGAAGATTTGCTCGGTTAATTTATGAAGGAGACACAAAATATTATGTGAGAAACACATAATTGTCTCAACAAGCATGAGATGTATCTTGACAACATTAAGACGACGTGCACCAATACCATTTCGACAGTAAAGTCTCTAGAAACCCAAATTGGTCAGCTTGCTTATGCCATAAAGGGGCAAATCTCGGGGAAGTTTCCAAGTGATACGGAAACTAACCTAAGGGATTGCAAAGCTATCACTTTGAGAAGTTGAAAGAAAATCGAAGTTACAAAGGTAAAGGCGGACGAGGGTAAAGAGAAAATTGATGTTGAAAAAAAACCCATTTCGGATGAGGAAAAGAAGGAAACTCTAAAGGAAAATCTGGGTTTCATCTCTTTTCCAAACAATCCACTGATGATCACTCCACATTTTCCATATCCCCTATGGTTTCAAAATAAGAAATTGGATAGCCAGTTTGTAAAATTTCTTGAAATTTTTAAGAAAATTTGTATCAATATCCCATTCGTCGATGCATTGTAGAAAATGCCCAGTTACAGGAAATTTTTGAAGGACATAATGACTGATAAAAAGAAATTGGATAATACTTTATCATCATGACCTGTATCAAAACAGTAATCATCATTTTAAGTCCTGAGAATTTGTGATAATTGTAGCTCGTATTTTGTCAATACACATCATTCGCACATTTAATGCACACTGTTTGACACTTCATTTTATTTTCTCTCTTCATCTATCTAGCTATTTAAATCCAAATCGGGTGTTGATAATTCTTCACACCTCCAAAAATTTCCCTTTTACTTTAATCTTGATTTTCCAATACTCTCTTCTTTTCTACCTTCCACAGTTATGGGATCCCCCTCATGGGCCAACACTTCTGCCTTTGTAACAATTCAGTCTGAAAAGTGAAATGAGATAGAATTGGGAGAACACATTCATTCCCTGATGCTTGTAGTGAAAACTGCTATGGAAGATCATCCCCACCTGCGTACCCTTGAGGAAGTTGCTGCAGTCTTCGCTGCAATGGAAGCAGTGCACTTTCAAGTCATTTTACGTCTTTATGAACTCATGGATGAGCTAAAGAATGTTAAGAAGAGAAAACGAGACCTAGCCACTGGCTTCAACTATCTGAAGCTCTTTTTCGACACCATGAAGGCAAAGCAGGACAAACTTCTGGAGAAAAACGAACAAGAGAGGGCCAAGATCTATGAATTTATTAACAAACTCAGTAAGTATGAGAGCATTCCTTTTATTTCTCTAACTCGGATTCAGAAGATTTGGGTTTGCCTACTTCTCCAGAGTCGAAATGAAGTTCCTCTCTCAGCCCTGGTTAAAGACGAAGAAGAAAATCTTCTTTTTGTTGTTTTTTTTTTTTTTTTTTTTTGAAAGAACAATCTTGTTTTTGTTCTTAAGAATTGTCTTTTCTATTTCTTTTTGTTTTTTGTAACCATGTACCTCTCTTTTCTTTTTTATCAATGAAAATATATGGGGTTCTTGATATTCTTGATCTCGTGTTGTTTCTTTAACTATTCAAGTTACTTGAGTTGTCTTTCACCCCTGTCTGTCCTCCTTCATAACTAGGTTAAGAAGCTGTACTAGTTATGAATTACATGTTAGGCTCATGACAACAAGTCGAATTGGATCATCTTCTTAGTCGCAAAAACTATTGATAGTATAGGCAATAAAATTCCATAAGATAACCAGTCTTAAACCCAACACTTAAGAGACATTTTCTGGATTATCCTTATCAATGTCAAGTAAACAATCAAGATTAATACTTCTACCAAACTATATATAATTTGAGCAATGTCATCTAAAGTTTGATTGACCTGTATTGCTAACATTTGCCTGGTGGTGTTACCCTTCGTTGTAATCATGATTAAAATTCTGAGTTGAATTCTGAGCTAAAGTACTCAGTTAAAATTTGAATTTAAGAGACTCAGTCATAGCTGGGTTGTAATTCCCAGTTGATTTATGAGATGATATGCTCAGTTAAACTATGAGTCAAAGAACTCAGTTGTTGTTGGGCTGAGATGCCTAGTTGATTTCTGAGCAGATATGCTCAGTTAAACTCTATGTTAAAGAACTCAGTTGTTGTTGGGCTGAGATGCCCAGTTGATTTCTGAGTTGACATGCTCGGTTGAACTCGGAGTTAAAGAACTCAGTTGTTGCCGGGCTGAGGTGCCCAGCTGATTTTTGAGCTGACATGCTCAGTTAAATAACTCAGTTGTTGTTGGACTGAGGTGCCCAGTTGATTTCTAAGCTGACATGCTTAGTTAAACTCTGAGTTAAAGAACTCAGTTATTGTTGGGCTGAGGTGCCCAGTTTATTGTTGAGCTGATATGCTTAGTTCAAATCTGAGTTAGATAACTCAGTTGTTGCTGGGCTGAGGTGCCTAGTTCAGTTATGAGCGGACATGCTCAGTTAGCTGTTGACCTTAATGTCAACTATCTGTACCACACTTATTTTGATTTGTTAAGTGTTGTAGAAGATGCAGAAGCATAATAATGCAATAATAAATGTTTGCAAAATTGAAGGGAAAAAAAATTATTTTCTTTAATCATAGTGTTTCTCAAAACAAGAAAGAATAATTCCAAAATACTGAATCAAAAACATAAATTAAGAAAAAATGATCAAAGATTCATGCGAAATACTTGCGTAGATGAAAAATGTTCCACGGTCTGGGGATTGCGATTCCATCAAGATCTTCAAGCCAATAGGTCCCTAGTCTGTTTACTTTAGTTACACGGTAAGGGCATTCCCAATTAGGAGCTAACTTTCCCGAGCGAGCTTCTGGGCGATGAGGTATTACCCTCCGAAGTACCAGGTCTCCTATGGTGAAATGTCATGGACAGACTGCATAATTGAACATTCATGCCATCCTTGACTTGTAAGCCGCTATCCGCAATAATGCCCCGTCTCGCTTCTCTTCCAACTGGTTCATTTCTTCTTGTATGAGTTCTTCATTCTCTACCAGGTTGACCGTATCATCTCATCTAAATGGCATCCCTATCTCCACTGGAATGACAACTATAGTTCTATAAGTCAGGGAAAATGGTGTCTCTCCAGTAGTAGACATTGGGGTGGTACGATGAGCCCAAAGTACACTTGGGAGTTCTTCAACCCACTTCTCTTTAGCATCATCCAGTCATTTCTTGAGTGCCTCTTTGATGGAACGGTTTGTCACCTCAGCTTGCCTGTTGGCTTGTGGATAAGCTGGATTGGATGTTCTGTGTTGAATCTTCAGCTCATTGCACATCCATGCAACTTTACCACTGGTAAAAGTTGTCCATTATCAAAAATAAAGACTGCAGGAATACCAAAATGACATATGATATTTTTCCAATGAAAGTTCTTTACTTCATTCTCTCCTACCGTTGCAAATGCTTCTGCCTTGACTCACTTGGTAAAATAATCAATTACCACCTGCAGGTACTTTTTGTTTCTAGGTGCTGGTGTGAAAGGTCCCAGTACATCCATCCCCCATTTGGCAAATGGGCATGGGCTAGTTATTGGAGTTTGTTGTTGAGTAGGAACTTTGATGTCATTGGAGAATCGCTAGCATTTGTTAAATCTCTTGACGTATTCTTGCACATTAATACGCATGGTTGGCCAGTAGTATCCCATTCTTAGTACTTTGAGTACCAAGGTTTGTCCCCCTTGGTGGTTCCTACAAACTCCTTCATGTATCTCTCGTAGGATATAGTTCGCTTCTTTCGTCCCTAGACAGAGTAACAATGGTTGGGAGAAAGAACGTCTATATAATTTATCATTGGTTAACACATACCTTGATGCCTTTTACAAAACCTTTCTGGCGGTGTCTTTATCTTCTAGCAAAGCTCTCTCTTTTAGGTATCAAATTAAACGGGTCTCCAGTCCTCTTCTTGATCCAGTTGACCTATGCAGACATACTGGCTAATTGGGGCTACTACAGACGGCTGGTCCAGGAATTCCACCAATTCAGATCCTTAATCCGGTCCCAGGGTAGAAGCTAGCACAGATAAGGCATCTGCCTTTGTGTTTTCAGTCCTTAGGATAGCCTCGAATTTGTAGCTCTGGAACAAAGAGGTCAGCTCTTTCACATTTTCCACGTAGAGTTGCAACCTCTCCTCATTTATGATGAACAACCCATTAATTTGGTTGACCACCAATTGGGAGTCAAACTTTACCTCCAAAAGTTGGGCATCCATCTCTCGCGCAAGAGTTAACCCAATAATTACAATTTCATACTCCGCTTCATTGTTGGAGATTCAAAAGCCAAGTTGTATTACTTTTTCAAGTTGATCTCCTTTAGGTGTTTGCAAGACTATACCCACACCACATCTCTTCATGTTTGAAATGCCATCAACCCACAACTTCTATGGCGCAGCGGATAGAGAAGTTGCTTTCTCTATCTATGGAGGGGTAAGCTCACCAATAAAGTCCACCAGAGCTTAACCTTTAATTGTTGCCCTGGGCTTGTACTTGATGAAGAATTCACCAAGTTCCACAACCCACTACATGAGGTGACTAGAAGCTTCTGGCCTGTGCATTATCGCTCGAAGTGGATATGAGGTCAGCACATTAATCAAATGCTCCTGAAAATACGGTATGAGCTTTCGTGCTGCTGTTACTAGGGCCAAGGTCATCTTCTCCAACTCCATGTAGTGAGTCTCTGTTGGAACTAATGACTTGTTGATGTAGTACACCGGCCTTTGTCATCCTATAAGATCTTGGACCAGTGCGGCGCTTACTGCGACAGGTGTCACTGCCAGATAGAGAGAAAGTTCTTCTCCTGGGTTTACTTTTATCAATATATCTACCAATCCCAAGTAGTCTTTAATGGTGTTGATCCTAAGATTTTGATGGATAATTAAATGTTGATATTTTTGGTAGAACTAATGGATTTATTGAGTGTTTCAGTTTATAAGTGCCAATAAAGATATTATCATGAAGAAAATGAATGCTGAAGAGACTGACAAAGATGATGGACGTTAAGAGATTGAAGAAAATCAAGAACCTAGGGAAAACAACTCAGGTTAAATTTTTTACTCTTAATGTATCCCGATTAGGATCACACACGACACAAAATATTTTTATGATTATGTGTGTTTTTAATAGGATCCTAATTAGCTAACATATTTTCTCTTATGTGAAATTGAAAAAGAAACATTGTTTTAAGAAAGATAATTGATTAAAATTGAATTTAAGGATTTAGTAGAGCTAGCCGAGAAAAGATATTGGTTAAACGGGCAAAAATGTCAAAGAAATTAAATGAAAATTAATTAAGGAAATGTATTCCAATAATGGTCGGTCAATAGGTAAGTCAACTTATGGAACTCTCTAAATCGTCCGGTCAAACAGGTAAGTCGACCTGTGCTTAGAGGATGAACTCTCTAGATCTTCCAGTTGACAGGTAGGTCGACTTGTGAAAGTCTCTGGATCCTCTGGTCGACAGGTAAGTCGACTGATGGCGAAGCAATTTTGGCTTGGGCTACGTCCTGAATTGGGCGGTCAACCCATGGGTGTTGGTCGGTCAATTGATGGTCAGTTTCAAGATTTGTTGAATTTCAAGATTTATTCAAATACTAGCCATTTTATGCTTAGGATATGAGAGATATCTTAGGGATCTAAACTTAATTCAGATATGATCTATATATTCTATTATCCCTATTAATTTGGTCTATTTAATTAAATGTTATTTTAATTAAAGTGCTTTAATACTTTCTATTTTGATGAATTTCGATTTAAAAATGTTTAAGGACCAAAATAAGATTTCCCAAGAATATTTTTAAATAAAAAATATCTATTTTGAACATATATAATACATGGGGTCTTGAAGTGTCATTTAATGACATTGTATTTGAAAAGTAGTCATTATAAGATATCTTTGAAATCCCTATATTTAAACTTGCAAATTTTGAGTTTAATTATTGCTATTTTGGTGGAGAATATTTTGGGCCAAAGATATGGGAGAGATTTAAGTGATTTTATTTTTACCTTACTATTTAGTCCATATACTTAAATATAATTCTTTCTATAGTTTCATTGATTAAGATAAAATTATTTTGGGGACTAAATTAAGAGCTTTAGAAGTTATATTGTTGGTTAAATATAGCCGTTATAAATCTATATGATATATGAGGTCCATATGTGTCATTTATTGACGTAACATTTGAAAATTAGCCGTTGGAGGTCTAGTTTGAGGGTTATTAAAAGAGACCTGCAGATTTCATAGACAATGCACCCAATATCAAGAACTATTAAGTTCCTAAACTTTTCTAAAAGTCATCATTCTGATATTATTTTGAGAGATCAATTGTTAGATCAATTATTGAGAAGTTCTTGAGTTAAAGAGCTATTTGAGTTAGCGTTACCGATCTAGGCTGTCTTGCGATACTACGTGCAATCTATTCAGTCTTTTCCTAGTGAGATTGTTCCAAGCTTATTCTATAATTGAGTATTTTATTATTATTATTTTCTTGGTGAATTGATCTTTTTTTGAGAATTCGTTTTTGAACTTAAAATTATTAAAATCTTTTAAAACGATTTGTGTGTTAATCTGATTACGTGCCTAATTGTGCTACCCGCATTCTTTATTATAATCAGATTTTGTTTCCTCACTTTATTTCTATTACTAGTATCAGGACATTAATTGAGTTCTAATTAATCTGGGGTGGTAGAAGCTCCGAGTAGGAAAAACCTTATCAAATTTGTAATTGGTGAGTTGTGTGTGGATTAGGTACTATTAAGAGTATCTAATCAAGGGTAGCTAGTTTTCAATCTCTTCCGGTAAAGAGATTGAGGTTTTGATCTTTGCCTAGAGTACAAAAAGGTTAAGTTACTCTTTTTCCTTGAAAAGAGCTTAGGTGTGATTCTTCCTGATTAGGATCAATTTTGAGTGAATTGTAAAGGTTCCATCTTTAACTGGGAAAATGATATTTGGAGTGATTGTGAGGTTTAATTCTTGATCCTAATGTATAAAAAGAATTAGGTTGTGATTCTCTCTGTAATAGAATTAGGTTAATCCTTAGCCTGTGAAAGGATTAGGTTAGTCTTAAGCTTGGAAAAAAGATAAGGTTATTCTTGAGCCTGTGAAAATGGATTGTAAATGTTGATTCTGAGCCTACAAAAAGAATCATTGTGAGAGTTTGGTTCCTACCTGTAAAGGAATCTTGAGTTTAGTGGGTACGAATCTCCGTGGGGCTCGGAGGACTAGATTAGTTAAGAGTAGCTTGGTGAATCAGGATATATTGTGGTGTTCTATTTTGTTTCTTTATATTATTTATATTCTGCTGTTTGGGTATGCACCTAGTTGATAACATATATCCACTACTATAAAGATAATAATTAATTTTAGGATAAAATTAATTGTTTGAATTTTAAAGTGTTATTATTTGATAATTTTTAATACTACCCAATTCACCCCCCTTTTGGGTGGCTCACTGGGCCAACAAATGGATTAGAGAGCTTGCTCATAGTCATCATCCCACTGAAAGGTTTTATTCCCATTCAAAATCTTAAAGAACAGGGCACACCTATCAGTAAATTTTGAGATGAATTTGTTCAATGTCGTCAATCTTCCCTTCAATACCTGGACTTTTATTATAGTTGCAAGAGACTTTATATTTTTTATAGTTTCTATCTATCCAGAGTCCACCATGATGCTGGTTTGGTTAACCACAATGCCTAGGAACTTACCAGATTCAATATCAAAAACACATTTTTCTGGGTATAGCGTCATGTTGTATTTTCTCAGAACGGCAAAAGCCTCTACTATATGGCTGAGGTGATCCTCTTTCCTGGAGCTTTTGACAAGCATGTCATCTATGTAGACCTCCATAGTCGCTCCAATTTGATCTTGAAAAATGTGGTTTACTAACCATTGATATGTGGCTCATTCATTTCTTAAACCAAATGGCATTACCTTATAGCATGTAACCATGGATGCCCAAGTATTGCGTTGTAGGATGATACTGAGTCTACCACCATGAAGTCTATGGCCTTTGTATACCCCTTTTCTCCTTTATTGGAGGTGACAGACAAAGTGATCTTTCCACGTGGCGATGTAAGGCCGTCATTGAATCCCACCATAACGGTCTGCGTAGAACTGAAGTCCGAACTTAGTATTCCAATTTGCTTCATAGTATTCACAAAAATGATATTAATAGAACTACCATTATCGATCAATATCTATCTTACCAAGAAGCTGGAGATCCATACAGTGATGACTTGGGCATTCTCATGGGGGTAAACGATCCATTTGCAATCCTCCTCGAAAAAAGTAATGAATTGTCCAGGATTCATTGTTACCACCATTGTTTCTCCAAAGCTACGCTCTTGTGCTGCTTTGCAAACCTTCTTTTTTTGTTCTCGGTTGGACTCTCCAGTGGTCGGCCCAGTAGAGTTTATCATGTATATTACTTCACGATTCTCATTGGGACGTTCTTCTTTTTGCTCTTTTTCACTATGTTCTTTACGTTGGCCCTTATTTCTAAGCCTCTTATTGTCCCTCGAACGCTCTTGTAGATAATCGCGTAGCTGACCCATATCAGCTAAACGTTTGATCTTCTTTTTGAGCTCCCAGAAGTCATCCGTATCATTACCATGATCCTTATGGAAGTCATAGTACCTAGACCTGTTCTTCCTGTTAGATTTGGTAGTCCACCTGGGAGGCCACTAAATTACTTCAAACGCACATATCTCATGAAGGATTCTAGAGATTGGCATTCACAGACTAGGTAGGTTTGTGATGAAAACCAACAAGCAACATCAAATGACACATTGCATGTCCCGATTGGGCCCATTACTAGCGAAAGATCCAAGAAGATCAAAGAAGTGCTTAATGGGCTAATTCAAGAGCTTTTGGCTGAATCGAAAACAATAAAACCCAAATTAGGCCCAAATGAGGATCAAGGCCTAATCCATCTCATCAAAGCAAGTGAATGGATTTAGACATGAACTCAAATAGACCAAGGCTTAAGGATCATGAAATTCTCAGCATATTTATTTTATTTATTAGTGTTTTATTTTTAATTTAGTTATTTATTTGATAATTTGTAAGTCAAGATTGCCAATTTAGCCTTTTCCTTTTTAGATTAAGAATTAGTTATTTCCTTTTTAGATTATGAATAGGGTTTCCTTATTTCTCTAGGATTCCTTAATCCTCTAGGGTTTCCTTTTAGTTCTATTATGGCCATCACTATTCATGTACTATTCACGGACACTGTTCACGGCTGCAATATTCACTAGTTAGGGTTTTTCTTTTATCTATTTAAGAGACTTGTATCCCATGAAAAATAATACATTACTTTGATTAATAAAAATTGTGAGAGTTTTCTCTTTAGTTCTTTAGAGAACTTTTTCTGAACTTATCAAGAGTTTCTTGTGGCGTTCAAACTTATATCTTTGATTCATGATTCATTATAATCATTGGGTCAAGATCATTATACCATTGGTTCGTATTTCGTTCATAAACGTTGGGTCAAGGTAATCTATTTTTCAATTCTTGTATTTTTAGCTCGTTCAAAATCTGATTTAATTTCGATCTTCGCGAAGAAACCCTAAGTTGGTTTCGGGTCTGCATCATTTGGTAATCAGAGTAAGGTCTAAATCAGGTTTCATCTATTCTTTTTCTTTTTCATTCTTTCATATCTATTCCATCATAAAAAACAAATTCTTGACCAAATTATATCATCAGATCTATTGCGTTTTTTTTTTCTTTTCGTTCTAATTCAAATCTGGTCCAATCTTGAAAAAAAAATGCCGTACATCTTTGTTCTGATCATATTTTTCGTTTAAATATTGTGCTTCTTCAAATCTCAATTTAAAGTTGCTGATTTTCAAAAAAAAAAAATTGAGAAAATTCAGTAGCCCCCCCCACAAACAAAAATTGAGAATAATTTCTTCTTGTTCTACTCTATAAACTTTTCTTTGTGCTCTTTTTGTTCCCTTTGTTTCGTTCCTAAAATCTCATTCTTAATGAATCAAATTGTTGAGTTTGGATTGCTACAAGGAAATTTCTGATTGAGATTGGTTAAGTTCAATAAATAACTAAAAGAGAAAACTAAAGAGTGGAAAAAGGCAAGAAAGTGTGAGCTTATAAGAGGGTAAAAGACGAATTTAAGTGATACACGAGTGGAGTGACATAGTTTGAGTGCAAACACATGAGGGAGTGTTTGTAAGGTTTGCTAACCTTGTTTTGCAGGTTACTAAACATATCTCGAGAAACAAACAAAGGCTCGTCCGATGAAGCACATGAAAGGATGGACATAATGGACGCAAAAGTTTTCTACAAGGCCTTGGAGCAAAATTTTCAACAGTTGAACTTGCGGTTTGATGAAGTGCATAAGCGGCTTGACAAAGTTGAGTCTAGCGCACAAAAGGGGCAGCCACCAAGAGCTCCTAATGTGCAATGAAGAGAGAGGAATCAGCCTCGGTTCGTGTATGAAGATGATTATGGGGATGACCTAGATGAAGACGATCAGGCCTCTAATGCAAGCTTGGGCAGATTTGGGAGTAGACATAGGAATAGAGGAGATAGACATAGGGAGCGGATTGGTAATAACTTGGGAAGTACCAAGGTGAAGATACCCTCATTCCAAGGGAAAAATGATCCCGAAACATACTTGGAGTGGGAGAAGAAGGTGGAGTTGATCTTTGAGTGCCACAACTACTCCGAGGAGAAAAAAGTAAAACACGTTGTGATTGAGTTTATTGACTATACTATAATATGGTGGGATCAACTTGTGATAAACAGGAGAAAGAACCATGAGAGTCATATCGTGACGTGGGCGAAAATGAAGGCCATCATGAGGAGGCGGTTTATCCCTAGTCACTACTATAGGGACTTGTATCAGAAATTACAAAGCCTTACGCAAGGCTATCGGAGCGTGGATGATTACTACAAGGAGATGGAGGTCGCTATGATCCGGGCTAATGTCGAAGAGGATAGAGAAGCTACCATGGCAAGGTTCTTGAATGGGTTGAATCGGGACATTGCCAACGTGGTGGAGTTGCAACATTACGTGGAGTTAGAGGACATGGTTCATATGGCCATAAAAGTGAAACGACAGCTTAAAAGGATCGAAACTCGGTCATTTCAAAATTCAAGCTCCTCTAATTCATGGAGGCCGAATGGGAGGAAGGACGAATGGGTTGTTTCAAAGTCCAAAATCGAATCCCCAAAAAGGAGAGATGATGTTCCCATTACCAACGAAGGTAAAACCAAAACCCAAACTCGTAACCGTGATATTAAATGTTTTCGTTGTTTGGGAGTAGGTCACATAGCCTCACAATGCCCAAATAAG